>LOND01002051.1:28418-72510 GCA_014220965.1 Paragonimus kellicotti | reverse complement strand
TGATATAACTTCGTATAACGTTTTTGCAAACGAACATTTGTTGATCTGTATTTTCCCGTTGGAAGCGAAAGCGGGTCATTTCTCCCCGATATTTCCAAAGCAACGAACAGCAGTGTCATATCCGGTTTTCTTTCGCGTTACATTTTATATTGTGTTATGCTAACAATTGTTTAAGGGATGTAAGCTTTTTTATTTACGAAGACATTCACCTACTGATTACAAGCGTCTGGCTATTTAAGTAGATTTGGAACGAATCTTTTCTTTTCAACATCTTTATGTTCGCATTTCATCATAAGCATTTTCATATGAAGTTTGAATAGCATGTAACCGGTTAACCGTAGGATATTTTTAAATTGGTGAACGATTGTTAAATTTTATTCGACTTTTGCGCATTAACCGTGTAAACTGTAGGGTTGTTTCGACTAGATTTTCCTATGAATGCAGAACTTTCTTCAATTTTTCAAATATTCATTTTACCAAGCCCACGTGCTGACGAGTGACCTGGGATTTTCATTGCCATAAGTTGACTATGGATGCGTTGTCGAAAATTTCACTCAGCGGGCTAGATAAAACATGGCGTGAACTTTGTTGAAAAATTCTGATTTTGGGGTCATAGATGAGAATCATGTTTCAAGACGTTCGATCATCCTAACCCATATTTGCTAGTGGTCCCGATTGAACGATTCGTGAAACAACTCGGCTATGTTCAGTGTGATGTGATTGGTGCAAAGATCAACGTGCCGGTCTGTGAAACACGTGGACAGGAACTTAATTTTCGATTGAAACATGGACCTGTATTGTCGGTGTTCAGTAGAAATAAGACTGCAATCGAAAGTGTTCTGTCAGGAAACTCCCTTTGAGTGTCAGAACCAATACAGTATGTGATTAAGTTGATGCCGCATGTTAATCGCATCGAAAGTACAGCATATGATGACAATCAGCATACCCGATGACCAACCTCCAATTGACAGGATTTTTACCCCGAACAGACTATGAAAACGAAATTCAGAAGTGTTGTATTTGATGGTACAGTTCACTGCATCCTAACAACCGTGTACAACAATAGAGATTGCGTACAATAGAAGAGAAGTCAACCGGATTCGTTGAGCAGATGGACGGTGGACGTAACAAAGCGACGATATACCGGACTACGATAGACGTACTTCCGACGGGAATTGGGAGCGCGTCATGCCAGGAGACCACAGTTTAGTAACAACAATATTAACCAATCACAGCGCATCTCTGAAAATAACATTCTATCGAAACACATCTGTGACAGTATTACTAGGAGTACACCACATCGCTTGCAGTCGAATTGCAACTCTACAATAATCGTATAGTGAGATTGATTCGGTACTACCTAAGTACCAATAACTTACTTGAATTGGCTACATCTCTATGCTGGGCGAGTCGTTTACTTGATAGTGAGGTCACGCATATTATCAACATGCATCCCACAATACCACAGAAATAATTTGCACCCATCACATGCAGCAAATGTTGAGGTTCCATACTGTTGTGTGCTTGAATGTGATGTTTATGTTCGCATTTCATCATAAGCATTTTCATATGAAGTTTGAATAGCATGTAACCGGTTAACCGTAGGATATTTTTAAATTGGTGAACGATTGTTAAATTTTATTCGACTTTTGCGCATTAACCGTGTAAACTGTAGGGTTGTTTCGACTAGATTTTCCTATGAATGCAGAACTTTCTTCAATTTTTCAAATATTCATTTTACCAAGCCCACGTGCTGACGAGTGACCTGGGATTTTCATTGCCATAAGTTGACTATGGATGCGTTGTCGAAAATTTCACTCAGCGGGCTAGATAAAACATGGCGTGAACTTTGTTGAAAAATTCTGATTTTGGGGTCATAGATGAGAATCATGTTTCAAGACGTTCGATCATCCTAACCCATATTTGCTAGTGGTCCCGATTGAACGATTCGTGAAACAACTCGGCTATGTTCAGTGTGATGTGATTGGTGCAAAGATCAACGTGCCGGTCTGTGAAACACGTGGACAGGAACTTAATTTTCGATTGAAACATGGACCTGTATTGTCGGTGTTCAGTAGAAATAAGACTGCAATCGAAAGTGTTCTGTCAGGAAACTCCCTTTGAGTGTCAGAACCAATACAGTATGTGATTAAGTTGATGCCGCATGTTAATCGCATCGAAAGTACAGCATATGATGACAATCAGCATACCCGATGACCAACCTCCAATTGACAGGATTTTTACCCCGAACAGACTATGAAAACGAAATTCAGAAGTGTTGTATTGATGGTACAGTTCACTGCATCCTAACAACCGTGTACAACAATAGAGATTGCGTACAATAGAAGAGAAGTCAACCGGATTCGTTGAGCAGATGGACGGTGGACGTAACAAAGCGACGATATACCGGACTACGATAGACGTACTTCCGACGGGAATTGGGAGCGCGTCATGCCAGGAGACCACAGTTTAGTAACAACAATATTAACCAATCACAGCGCATCTCTGAAAATAACATTCTATCGAACACAGTAGAAATTTGGTAGAAAAACATGGTTATGAGACAATGTGAAACTCCAAAGGCATAAGATTATAAAAGCACAATGTTTACACACGCATTGCACCCCAACTGATAAGCACGGGGATAAAGACAACGTGGAACATTGCCAAATAAAGCAACTTTGGCGTGAACACAGTCCAAATGAACAGGTGCGACTGAAGTAGGAAACAGACTGTCGCACAGAACGTGATGGGTAGAAAGGCAAACCCGAGGCGAAAGCACGCCAATGAGGAGGCAACGTGTGACTCGGTTTCTTTGGGAAGCGCAAAGCGAACCACATAGGCCAGCTGCCAATAAAGAGGGCCCGCGTACGTATAAAATGCCAATAACAGACCTGCGATGACCGGTTGGTGGGTGCGAAGGCCAACGTAAGCGGCGGACACGTCGACTGAGGCCAGGCTCAGTGAATTGCCCTGAAAGTAATAAGACGAACATCAGTTTCCGTAAGTTATTAGAGATTGTTAAAAAAATTACACTCTAGGGTCGAGAACGGTGATATTGTAGTGTCGAGCGTTTAGCTACTACACAGCACACGTGCACATTTAATGACAAGACAAAAGGTCGGGAACAGCTAGCATCTGCTAGCTCGCTTGGACCCAATGTGAAAAAAGGTAGGGCTCGTGATCTCAGCTGACTCCACATTTACGTGTGCATTAGACTCCCAGCATCATTGGCCTAGTTGATCTCTGCTGAATGGCGTGCATTCTTCAATTGACAAGTTTCCATTCGAACTCACCGTATGTTACCGTTCCGTCTAACCAGACAAATCCCGAGTACGACGTAAAAACGAACGGAAAATAAACAACGTAATCCGTAAGAATTCTCCACCAAAATGGGCCAGCTTTGATGTAACATGAACTAAACGCCAATATACAACAATAATGATTGGTTATGGTGGTACCATATTGAAATATTCCGACATTCTGGGCGGACGTTGACAACAATGACTGTTCTTGCGGCAATGATGGTGTGAACGACGAAGATCCATTCACCCGGTTCCGTTGTCTTCATTGCAGCTTACACATGGGCTGAATCACTCAGAAGTGTGGGGATGTCCATATCATCGATGAGTTGTTCACACGTGAGGCTGTGCTACGGCGCCCTTCCATCCAGTTACTGTGGCAAAGTCGGGGTTCATCAGGCCATCTGCCTAATCTTGATCAATTGTAAAATCTTGCTCTTTGACCAGTCAGCATGTTGACGTCCGTGGAACTGTGCACTAGCAGGAAACTGACACGACGAATGCGCACCACTTAGCAAAGGTTAGCCGATCGATTAGTATATCGTGCCGAGCAACAACAACTAGGTCGTTCCAATCACACAGAATAGGCGGACATTCGCACACTGACTATGAATATGCGTTCAGTCTAGACAGAAAACAAGAAAAACATCACAAGAGACCTCAAAACAGTTGACAACTTTCGCATTCAGTAAGGTGCGCGTAGCAAACAAGCTTGTTTTCAGTGTTTCATCATCAGGCTAAATACAACACATTTATATGGGTTCGACAGGGGTAGTACATCAATAGGTGAGGGATGGTAATCATTAATGTCAAGTTAGTCAGACTCGTGAAGTCCAATTATGTAACGCCAGTAACTTGGGTTGTAAACGTTTTTTGGCAAATCGGTACTCCTACGTAACAGATCGATCCGGGCTATTGATACATGGCCACGAGAAGTTCAGTTTCGACCAGATGTTTTGTGAACACAACGGGGGTGAGTGTAACGCGAATTGCGATGGCTAATAAACGACCTTCGACCCACTTCGATTGCGCTCCACAGACTCGATAGATCGGCTTGAACGAATCGGCCGGGTTGATCAGATGGTTCGATTCGACCAAGTGTGCAGCGACCGCCGATGAGCAAGCCTTTATCGATCCTCGAGCTAGCCACGCCGGATGATGCTCCCGCATGCGTTCAGATAGTCGCCTTGTTGTGCGGCCTATGTAGCTTGTTCCACAGGAACAAACGAAACGGTAAACACAAAAAGAGGCAGCATGTACAAGCAGTATATAGTTTTAGCTGGGAATGCAAAACTGGTATGGAGATAAAGCTTAGACGTAATTGAGCTACGAAATAAGTTTTTTCAAGTGCTACGTAAAGTCACCTGGTTATATTTTCAGCATTGCTGTCGCCTTTGAAAGGCAACGTAATATGGACAGGTTTTTTGTCTACAATTTGCGGTATATCTACCTTTGTGCTAATTATCATGTGCTTACAAATAAACTGTTCTGGATAACCATTTTCAAGGACTGTGTTAAATATGAACTGTTTTTCTCCTTCCATGATGTCATCTGAGCAGATTTTCACGTCTCTGTCCGGTGAGCACCGGGCTAAATCCTACTTTTTGTCTCAAAGGTACAAAGCTATTAAAGTTGGTATACTGTCCTGACCAGGTTGCTTTACGATATACTTTACGTTGTATTGTGCCGTCCTCACGACGTGACATGAACACGTCTAAAAACGTAGTTGAATCAATCATTCCTTGTTGTTTCATACATCTCGGTTTGTTAACGCTTTTTCAATGGTCACTGTTTTCTCCTTTTTATTCTCCATCCGAACGAATTTGGTTTTATGTGCCAGTGTAGCATTCATTTTAGCTAAGTAACCAGCCATATCTAAAAATGGCGATTCCGGCACCTTTGTCAGGTTTGGATATTAGTATATCCTCATTTGGCGTTGGGGATCATGTGTGAAACAACAAGAACTGATTGATTCAACTACTTTCAAAGAATTAGACCAATAAGCAATGAAATTCCCAGGCTTTATGGGTTACCTAAAGTACACAGCAAAACGGAGTGCCGCTACGGCCGATCTTAGATATGTGTAATTTACCGTATCATGTAACGGTAAAATGACTAGCCGGGTTTTCGAAACAGTTAGCAGAAAACTAGCGATTCGTAGTCTTAGAGACCCTTCTGAATTTGTGGAAACGGTAAAGCAACTGAGCGCAAACGGAATACGTTTATTCTCGCTTGACGTCACGTGTCACGTTTATTCTCGCTTGACGTCACGTCTCTCTTCACAAATATCCCACTAAGTGAGACAATTGAGTTTCTCGGTCGGTATATAGAGAGCAATGACAACGTGGGATACCAGTAGATGAGCTAAAACAGCTTTTGTATCGCTGCACTTACAACGTTCAGTTCAGTTTCTCCGGTAAGTTATATCGTCAAAAGGACGGAGTAGCAATGGGGTCACCGTTAGGCCTTTATTAGCGATATTTTTACGACAAAACTTGAAAGTAATTCACTAGCAGATCACATAAAGTCATTAGCTCTTTATAAACGTTATGTAGACGATATTATCTGCATGACAGACGAATCTAAATGCCTCAATGAAACACCGATGCACTTCAGCTGTGCTTCAGAAATATCCGCTTAGCCCTGGAACACGAATCATCAGTAGATATAGCGTTTTTAGACGTGTTCATGTCACGTCGTGAGGACGGCACAATACAACGTAAGTATATCGTAAAGCAACCTGGTCAGGACAGTATACCAACTTTAATAGCTTTGTACCTTTGAGACAAAAAGAAGAATTTAGTCCGGTGCTCACTAGATAGAGACGTGAAAATCTGCTCAGATGACACCATAGAAGAAGAAAAACAGTTCATATTTAACACACTCCTTGAAAATGGTTATCCAGAACAGTTTATTTGTAAGCACATGATAATTAGCACAAAGGTAGATATACCGCAAATTGTAGACAAAAAACCTGTCTATATTACGTTGCCTTTCAAAGGCGACAGCAATGCTGAAAATATAACCAGGAGACTTAACGTAGCACTTAACAAAACCTATTTCGCGGCTCAATTACGTGTACGATTTACCTCCACACCAGTTTTGCGTCCCCAGCTAAAAGATATACTGCCTGTACATGCTGCCTCTTTTTGTGTTTACCGTTTCGTTTGTTCCTGTGGAACAAGCTACATAGGCCGCACAACAAGGCGATTATCTGAACGCATGCGGGAGCATCATCCGGCGTGGCTAGCTCGAGGATCGATAAAGGCTTGCTCATCGGCGGTCGCTGCACACTTGGTCGAATCGAACCATCTGATCAACCCGGCCGATTCGTTCAAGCCGATCTATCGAGTCTGTGGAGCGCAATCGAAGTGGTCGAAGGTCGTTTATTAGCCATCGCAATTCGCTTACACTCACCCCCGTTATGTTCACAAAACATCTGGTCGAAACTGAACTTCCGTGGCCATGTATCAATAGCCCGGATCGATCTGTTACGTAGGAGTACCGATTTGCCAAAAACGTTTACAACCCAAGTTACTGGCGTTACATAATTGGACTTCACGAGTCTGACTAACTTGACATTAATGATTACCATCCCTCACCCTATTGATGTACTACCCCTGTCGAACCCATATAAATGTGTTGTATTTAGCCTGATGATGAAACACTGAAAACAAGCTTGTTTGCTATACACTTTTGTTTTGCCCAACAATTTGTCTTTGTGCGATAAGTTCATCTCCGGACCAAAACGAGATCATCAGTTAAACAGTTACCATATCCGCTACGCAATCAGTAACTCCGACAAACAATCTGAAGTTTACGACTGAACAGCCAATACTGGGGCGGCAAAATTAGGATTCTCGATCACAGCGAATAAGTAAAAACAGAATAAATGACATGTACACAACGTGGAATATTCTTTGGGTCGTACTACTGACAAACCCAATTTTCTCAGTGATGCCCTGAAACACATTCACAATTTGCAAAGTAAGCAGTTCACACAATCACAGCCAAAGTACTTTTTCTGAGATGGAAATACAAAATTTTGCTGAAGAAAGTCAACCCAACTGATTACTGAGGTTCGGTTTGAAAACCTACATGACCAGCCAAATGGGTTGTTTCTCACTTCGCCAGGTTGATTTCGTGCTAAAATGGTTTATAGTTTACATCCGTTTCTATCTTCACCCAATCGCTAGCATTGTTGTTCGTTCTCAGAACACTATGAGACCGTTAAACAACCGAAACTAGACAAGGGCGCTGGCACTGTAACCATAAAGAAGGCTGATTATGTAATGAGAATGTGTACCGTATTGACTGATGAACAGAGGTTCAAAGTTGACTGTACGCCAGGCATGAAACACTCCAGCGGAAAAACAAATATGGAAGAAGCCTCAGATCCTTTTACGGCATGGCTATATAAATAAAAGGGAGTACAAACAAATGACATCGATTAGGACCCGTACACCAAGGGTTCGAGGATCGTCTAAACTACACGAAACCGGTGTTCCCTTGATGCTTGTCTTTGCTGTGGATGATTCAGCGCGCCAAAAACCTGTTTGATGATTAGTTCAAAGTCTCAGTCCAATGTGATACTTTGGAGGAACATTTTGATGTCCCTCGCAAAAACTTTACTCAATTGACGTTGACTCACTATTCACAAATAAACCCTTACATGAAACAGTTGATTTTTGGGGTAACTTTATTTTGCTTCGTAATTTTTTTCATCTATTCCTGTCGATTATCGTAAAGAATTAATTTCTGTGTATGGAAAACATACCGTTTGAGTTCGACGGATGTAACTACAAACAAGTTGACAGAGTTACAATGGGCAGTCCGTAGTGTCCGACATTGGCTGATATTTTTCGTAAAATGGATGAAGATAGACCATGTGATTCCAATGACCGTTCCTTGTTTCATAAACATTATATGGATGACATTTTAAAATTTGCGGACTGACCATTTCATACATACACTAATTTAACTCTATACAACGAAACCTCTTTGTTACCCATGAACGTTAGATGACTCGCAACTTTCTTTAGACGGAGCATTTAGCCAGTCTATTGATCGGAAAGCTACACGGAGCGGGTAGCAACCACAGTTCGGTTCATTTGTACCCGTAACTTACAAGCGTGGTTTAGTGCAAACGGTCTCTCAACGAGCAGGAATATTATGCACAACCGACTGCATGAGGTGTGAGGATGAACTCTTGAGGAATGTTCCGTTTGCAAATGGGTATCCCGCCAGATTTGTGAAACTGAAAGGAGCGAGTGACCAATTCCCAACCACACTCGGTACCATAAAAGCATATTTTTTCATTACCCTAAATTATACAGAAGACCACGACATTAATGGTGTACGCGGAAAGGTGAAATCTGCCATTGATTGCACTTATCTTACCGCGGAATTGTGTCTGTTGCTTTACACTGCCAGTATTATTGTCCACTGCTCTGATCAATACTGAAAATCACTGTCCCTCACCTCATCTACCAGTTCACCTGCAGTTGCGGTGACGCATACATTGACAGAGCAAACCTAAAATTGTAACAGAGGAATGCGGAGCACATTCCAAAGTGCACAGTGCGGACAATGACCCAATGCGAATCGGCATGTCCACACTCAAAAACAAAATCGGCATATTCGACCGCAAAACGCTTAATCGCAACAGGTCATGCGGTTGACTCTGTCGGTTCGTTGATGGTCCTGTAAAACAATCACAACCCCAAAATGATGACGGTTTCCGGAGAGTTGTTAATCAAGCGTCACATACCGGCTCTCCATTGGCTGAAGATTATGATGCAGTAAATCTGGTTGCCGTTTTGCAAAAAGCGTTCACTCTAACCTCATGTGAACCTACGCGACGTTCGCTCGTTTCACTGCTGTCGTCATGCTCTAAACCTAGAAAAGTGAACGGTTTGTGATCGACTGATAGGAATAAACGAAATGCATACATCTCACAGTGTATACCTTCTTGTTTGGACGTACACAAAAGTAATCACAATCTACACCATACATACAGCGGGAGACGTTAGAACACAATTTAAATCAGATGCACAACAGGGTAACTGAACTTTTTCACAAATGCATTTTAATACCCACTTGCTGGAAGAAGGTCACCCATCCCTGAATCCAGTAGAAAAGCCAGCAAGACATCAGAAACCACCTGGTCGACAGACTTCGCGTCCAATCACAGCAGTCCCAGAAAAGCTGGAAAAAACGTGCAGCAAGACATTCTTTCATTACAACGCCAACCCATAAAAGCCCAACCGTCGGACGACCAAGAAGGCATACGAGCAGAGGAAATGTTTCTACCGGATGCAATACATCTGACCAAAACCGATCTATCTCCGTAGGTTGGAAGATTAGGCGATGAAGCGATTCATGATGCTTGCGCCAAATATAAGCCACCGTGCAATCGAGTAACAACAAGAGATAGACGAGACGAGCGCATTCCACGGTTAATGCTCTAGACAGAATAATCAGAAAGGTGACAATAATAAAGTGTATTCCCAACATCAACAGGCAACAACAAAATTAAAATTTTTGTTAGTAAAGATTCGAAGTATCCATCAGTCCGGATGCTTCAGATAACGATTAAAAAAGGGATCTGAATCAACTTCATAGCACATCCGATAAATTCATACACATACATTCAAACAAATCTTTAAGCCAATATTGTATATGAACACATTGTTTGTTCACATGCGACTGATTGCATGTACGACAGCTGTTTGAACAATCACCTCTTTTCTGTCTCGCCTTGCCTGTCTTACCTCCTCTTGCCCTAGTTCATGCGACATTGACGTCTACTTGTTGATCATCATTTCTGGCAACGGATCGTTAGCTTTTGAGATTGGAAGTTTTGTTAACTCACTCCTTAACAAAGCACACAGTGATACGCTGTCTAATTTTTTGTAGATGTTTGATGATTCCACTGAGAGCGATTCGGTTTACCGTGCCCTTGCTACCTAGGAAAGCGCGGTAACGCATGCATTATTCAGCGCCGAGTCGTTACACATGACAGGAAGAAATAAAAACAGCAACTCATACAGGAAACATTGCCAAACAGTGACCACCTTACACGATTTATTGATAAAAATATCAAGCCTGTTATCATAACGACACGTAGTCTGTCAACAAAACTGTGAACCTAAACATATATAAATTTTGTATTGTATTCCTATCGCAATTTTTTGACCGAGTCGTCCGCTGTCGGCTTCGATTCCATGTCACGTTTTATGGCATCTAACTAACTTGTCTCATTTGCCCCTTTTTTGATAATTAACTCTTCACTTAGTGACCCCCTTAACCCGTTTTCAGACACACACAACAAAGACTTGCTTCATTTATTGCGCGCGACAGAAGTCAAAATCGGAATGATAGTGTGTCAAGCACCAAGGTTTCTTTGCCAGAAGGACATAAACCTCTACTCGCTTCAGAATACTAGCTAAGCTTGTCATCTTCAACGTTCGAACACTCGTGCAGATAGGTCAATAGGCTGTCCTCGTACGTACGCTATAGACCTTCGCTGTCTACGACTGTCTTTCTGAAACACGGCTTTAAGATTCTAGCCCAGTGATACGACTTCAATCTCCATCAGCCGCTTCACCGTGCGCATAACGATGTGCACTTGCCTTGAGATTACGTGGATCAACCTATTGACTAAGCCGATGTAGAATTGACTTAAGCGCATAAAAAGAAAAGGCGCTGTTTGACTGGATTCCCATCAACAGCCGACTTTAAGCTCAGACTCGAAGGTATGGTTAGAGCATCGAGAAGTACTCATCACAAAGGCCGTCTGTTTGTAGTGTATCGTCGCTTTGGTTACGCGCTCAGTCGCTTGACCCAAAACCGAGGGGTGAGAAGAGACGCGGCAACACCGTTTATTGGAAGAGTGAGACAAATGAAAGTCATATATGGTAGTCACGGCGTCAGAACAAATCACGTTACAGGAGACATCAGAAAGCAACGCAAGAAATCACAGTCCAGATAGTGCACAGACGTTCGACCGAACACCACCCACGACCATACCATCCGAGCTGGGCCGGCCGATCGATGTGGCGCGATGCTTCCTAGCTGTTTCGTTAGGAGATGCGCCTCCTAACAGTTTCTTATTGCGGCATATGTCAATACACACTGTAGTCCAGACGCAATCAAAAATGATTGCTATTTCCAACTCACTAACCTTCTGTATACAGCACGGTAGATGAACGTTGTAATACTGGCTGGAAACTTTAACGCTCAAGTAGGTAGGCTAAGCGCTGACCAGCGTGCCAAGTTCATCCTAGGCTTCCGTGGGAGGCCACTTCGTCGATAAACACAACCCTAAATATACAACCTAGCAAGGGCACAAATGCCCTATACTTACTACGATAAGTTTGTCTCTAATCTAGGACCTCACTCATCAGGCGACATTGAAGTGGACTGGGCACATAAACGGTATGCAATGTATAGGTGCGGTACTGTCAGGTGTGATACTACTGCTCGATCCGGTGCCAACCGTTAGGTCTTTATGTGATCACTCGAACCTCTTGACGCTCAATGGAACACTCCATCCAGCAGCGAGTATAATTAGGTCCGTCTCGTCTGGAAGCTCTGGAAGCAACCACGAGAGGATCTCGAGGCCTGGTGGACATAACAGGCTACGAAGATAGAACATCCTGCTGCTACCGGGAACTCACGAAAACCTTTGCACTTCATCCGAGCAACTGGCAGCAGAAAGCCAGTGTGAATGAGGTAATCTGCGAAGCCAATGGTGAGCCTATTCATAACCTGCAACGACGCTTAGGACGCTGGCTGAGCACTTCCAACAGCAGTTCAACTGGTCATCCGCGCCATTGACTACGCCTTCGGGCTCTGTTTGTGCTCATTTGTCTGCTGACAGTCCTGAACAATCGAAAAGTAACCTTCGCTATTTTTTACCTGTTCGACCTTTATTCCGCTATGTTCATTGGTGGCTTAGTGACCTTAACTACTATTTTGGTAACTGTCCTTCGATTTCTGATTCGAGAATGTTCTATAGGATCGCTATGCACCATATGAACACCCTGTGTTTTTCTCGTTGTAGTACACTTTTTGCAGTTCAACAATTTTTTTGCACCCGTCTCTCGGTTTGTCTTGATAGCAACTAATGGGGACAGTCGCGTATTTCTCGAGGCCGAAATTTCAGTTTCATTCATTACGAGAAGAATTTGATTCCTATCAAACGCATTATTATTCCGTGGACGAACCAGCGTATCCTTTCGAGGGTTTACAACGACTGACGATTTACGATGTCAATAACGTTCGAGCAGATGCAAACCCTCCTCCAACAGCAGCAGAAACAATTCGAGCAAGCGCAGTTAAAACTGATTGAAACACTGACGCAAAAGCTGAGTTTCCAGCAACCAACAGCGGGATCCAACGAATCCTTCAAACCTACAGCAGAATCTCTAATCAACTCAATCAGTGAGTTTCATTTTGATCCTGTAACTGGCACCACGTTCGAGTCTTGGTTCAAAAAGTATGAGGATGTTTTCAAGGTGGAACTGTCAGATGCTGACGATGCTCGGAAGGTGAGGTTGCTGCTCCGTAAACTGGGTACCTCAGAACACGAACGGTACATCAACTTTATCTTGCCGAAGAACCCAAGGGATTTCAGCTTTGACGAAACCACCCAGACGCTGTCCCAAATCTTTGGCGACCAGTCATCTCTGTTTAACATACGCTACCAGTGTCTGAAGCTCGTGAAGTCAGCAGATGATGACTGGGTGACGTACGCTGGAACAGTCAATCGGGAGTGCGAACGGTTCAAGCTTCGAACAATGACTGAAGATCAATTCAAATGTCTGGTTTTCGCTTGTGGACTCCAGTCACCAAAAGCAGATATCAGAACACGGATTTTGGCGAAGATAGAACAATGTCCCGAAATCACCCTGCAAGATATCACTGCTGAATGCCAGCGCCTGGTGAACCTGAAGCATGACACCGCTATGATCGAACAGAGCAGTCACTCAAACGTCCACACAGTGTCTTCAAATGTCCCAGTCAAGGTTGCATCAACGTCGGAACGCGACAACCGAAGGAAACCTCCCACACCGTGTTGGCAATGCGGTGGATGGCATTATGTCCGATATTGTCCATTCAAACAGTATCGATGCACCCACTGCTCCCGGCGGGGCCACAAGGAAGACCATTGCCGTTTTAAGAAGCGCCAGCACCTGCTCAATCAGAACTCCCGCAAGCCACACAAGCCCCGCTTCTCAAGAGCGCAGGTCGTTCTCGCAGCAAGAAACGACGACCACTGGACGCGCAGGAAGTACGTATCCGTCTCCATCAACGGCAAGTCGGTCAGACTACAGCTCGATACAGCATCCGACATTACATTAATCTCTGATCGCACGTGACACCTGATTGGCAAACCTACAATATGCCCGACAACCCAACTTGCTCGAAGTGCGACTGGTGATCGATTGTCCATCATTGGTGAAGTCCACTGCACTGCAGCTCTTAACGGATCATCAATCAGGGGTACCTGCTACGTGACCCGCAACCCTGGCCTGGATCTCCTTGGATTGGATCGACAAACTGCATCTATTTGACAGACCATTACTCCAAATCTGCAACCGCACTCAAGCTCAGCAGAAGCCCACGATGACTCCAGAAGTCCACCATCAACTCACAAACGCTCTCCAGCAGAGACACTCGGATGTGTTCACAGAAGAACTCGGCTGCTGCACCAAAACGAAGGCAGTCTTATCCTTTCGTCCTGGAACGAAGCCGGTATTTCGACCCAAACGTCCAGTACCCTACGCTGCGCTGGCAACTGTTGAGCAAGAACTGGAACGTCTTCAAAAGCTGGAGTGATTGAACCGGTGAACTATTCAGCATGGGCGGCCCCTATCGTCGTGGTCAAGAAGGCAAATGGAACAATACGACTCTATGCAGAGTGGCGCTCTCGAGACGCATCAGTATCCCTTGCCGATACCGGAGGATCTCTTCACGAAGCTGAATGGCGGGAAATGTTTCGCGAAGCTCGACCTGGCCGAAGGCTTATTTACAATTGCCAGTCGCTGAAGAGTCCAAGGAATTGTTAACAATTAACACCCACAAAGGACTTTACCGATTCAACCGCCTGCCATTCGGCGTAAAGACAGCGCCAGCCATCTTCCAACAAGTGATGGATACGATGCTCACGGATATTCCCGGTGCGGCTGCCTACCTAGACGACATTATAGTCATGGGTCACAATGCAGCGGACCAAGAGCACGGGTATGACCAAACTGTAACTCATTTGAGTGAATATGGCTTCCGACTTCGCGCCGACAAATGCAGCTTTGGAATGTCCAGCATCAAATACCTTGGATTCATTGTGGACAAAGATGGCCGACGACCTGACCCAGCCAACGTAGAAGCCATACGGCAGATGCCGCCTCCGACGGAACGTGTCAACTCTACGGCCTGTCTTGAGGTTGGTGAGTCACTCATCATTACAGACAGCAATACATAAAATGGTTCACAGTTATGTGTTTTTTAGTTCTCGATACAATAACAATAACCAGTGTGGGAGAATTGAATACAAAAAAAACCGACAAGGGCGAGAACCCTCGATAGAGAGCAGTAGTGAAACACGGAAATAGTAGACCTAACTAACTAAACAGAGCTAGCTTACGGCTTTTTTTATATGCCCCTCATTACATTACATCTGCAGACATCAACAGTCGGGTGCGCATGTTCGCGTAAACGCCTTGAAAGTCATAGGACAAGCCGAACTGGTGAGTGAAAATGCGTCACCCGCAAGGACAGCTTCTTACGGTTTTCACTTGCCCCGTGACTGCTTAGTCGGGTGAAAACTTTTTTACATGATTGGCCGGTGTGGTGGGCCCTTTTCCACCCTGCAAAAAGCGGGGATACGGGTGGGATCTATTCCCCGTTCCCACCGCCCGTAACTCATACGTGCTTGGCCTGTTTTTTGGGAAACAATCTTAACCGGCACAACCAAAACAAAACCCAAACTGGGCTATTTCCGGCTGTTCTGATAAACTTCGGATGCCTTTGTGCAGCCTTCCCAAAAATGGGCCATAAGTGGCGCTTTTTCTCCCGATGGTGGACTTACGAGATTTAATGTTTAAAATAAAATAGACTCTGGTGTTGGACCGGTTGTTGTACCTGTAACTGATTGTTTGCTAAGGCGGTGGCGGTGGTCGTAGGAAATCAGTGAAGCGCGCTTTCTAAAAGGGTTGCAGCCGCTCTTTCGCCAAAATGCAAAAATCATTGAGGAGATGGATCTTTTTTTTTTCTTTGGAAAAGCCCGAAGTGGTCGGCGTATTATTTCGACAACATTGTAGGGGCGTATCATTAGCGGTAAGGGATTCAAAACCTTTTTGTGCAAATATTCATCCACTGGTCACAACGCAACGTCCTTTTCAAGGATATTTTGTGTCCAACGTTTCTTCGCGTTTGTTCAAATCCGCTCGTATTCGGTTCGCGTTAGGGCCCCAAACCCTGCGATATTTCAACGAAGCAAGGGGTTAACGTCTTTGGGCACTGATTTCAAACCCAATTGTTGTTCATGATTACAAATATTTCTTGACCACGGCGCTATCATTATGCCGCAACATGCTCGGATGTGGTGTAGTCATTAAACGATGAAAAATAGGGGCCGCCACCAAAAACCGAGGCCCAACTGGTGGGCGACCCCTCGGAGAACTTGGCGGCCAAAGTGTCGAGGAACCGAATAGGACCGCGACAAATCGTAGTAAAAAAGAAAGTGATATACGCCTCGGTTACAACCCTCAAGCAAAAGAGGTAAGTGACAGGAGAGGATAAAAATTTCCAAAGAGAACCGGAGAGTGCGAGAAATGAAAAAGGCAATAAAGAAAAAAAAAAAAACAAGAGCAGAAAACGCACAATCATAGAAAGAAAAAAATAAGACCGGATTCGTATGTAGATATTGTTGACAGCTCAGGCTATCAACAAGGCCACGTTGATTACGGACAGTATGGCGGTATCGAGCGAGACTAATTCACGGCCACGGTGAAGTCAGAATCTAGATTTATTAGGCCAAAAACCGCATGGTCTCATGTCCACCTACCTCCGATGCCCTTCAGTTATGGCCGAGTCCCTGCACCTTGTCTGTAGAAGATTGGCAACTGAGTGTGGAGAGCCCATAGGCACCGTGCGCCGACAGTAACTCTGATCTAAAACATGTGACCAATACTGGCCTGGTGCGTGGATACGATATTTCGATTTGTAGCAGTAAGACAACAAACGCGTCATTGCATCTAGGTGCACCCTTAGCAACCTTGCGCAGAGTCGGCCCGCGTCTGGCAACAGTGCTCGGTGTGGCAAACGACTAGCTGGCATCCTTAGTACATGACCCAACCATCTAAGTCTGTGCAAATGTAGCGACTGAACAAGAGAACTCGTTTGACAATCAGTGCCAAACACCCGCTTCCTAACCTCCTCGTTGCTTACTCGCTGGTGCCACCCGATACGAGCGATTGAACGCAGACATCGGTGGTCAAATACCTGGAGACGGTTCACGTCCTCTACCCTGAGCGGCCACGTTTCGCTGCCGTAAAGTAATACAGCCCTCACTGTTGTCTGATATACGCGACCCTTAAGCTTCAGAGAAATACCTCTCTGTCGCCATAGGTGTCTCAGATTAGCGAACACCGCCCTAGCCTTGGAAATACGCGCTTCTATTTCATTCCCTACACCTCCGCCACCGCTGATGCAGCTTCCCAGGTACACAAACCGGTCAACAACCTCCATGACTTCATTATCTAACATTAAATCTACGTAATCACAACAATCTTGCAGAAGCACTTTGCATTTTGAGGCTGCAAAGCGCATTCCGAAGTACTTAGCAGAACGCGAAATAGCGTCCAGTGTTGTTTGTGCCGCTTGAAAGTTGTCAAACAGCAACACCTTATCGTCAGCATAATCAAAATCAGTCACTACAATGCCTTCTTCTCGGAACTCCATTAAATCCGAACGCCAATAATCCGGTTTTCTCACTAAGGATGCCACATAGGAGTGGTCAAGAGAATCTCAACAAACCTTTGCTCGCATCAATCAAAGCCCTGGTGAGTTCAGACCTCCTGCTTACGCAATACGATCCGACGCTACACTTGTCAGTGCCGGCCGACGTGCATCTAACGATAGAATCGGTGCCAATATATCACATACGTTTCCAGATGGAAAGGAAAGGATAATCGCACATGCAGCAAGGTCGCTCACACCCCCTGAGCGAAACTACAGCCAGATCGAGAAGGAGGCCCTCGCTATAATCTTGCGGTGAGAAAGTTTCACAAAATGTTGTACGGGCGACATTTTTCGTTGTTGACGGATCACAAACCGTTGCTTCGCAGTGTTCGGCTCAAAGAAAGGAATCCCGGCTGGCACAACCAATCGCGTGCGACGATGGGCAACAATGCTTCTTGCCTACGACTTCACGATACAGTACCGTTCCACAACCAGCTTCGGTCAAGCTGACGCCTTATCCAGACTCATCGGATCACAGGCACCGAACGACGAGGACACAGTAATCGCAGCGGTCAATATTGAACCTGATGTACACCTCATCTCAGCGAGGCTGTCCGAGCACTTCCAGTGACAGCAGAGATGATCAAGGAGGCGACCAAACTGGATCCAATTCTGAAACAGACGAGGACATTCATCAAGGAGGCAACCAAACTGGACCCAATTTTGAGACAAGTAATGACGTTCATCCGCACAACTTGGCCGCACGCAGACCTCAATGGCGACTTACGGGAATACTTCCACCGTCGAGAAGCGCTTACGATCGTGGACGGATGCGTCATGTTTGCCGACAGAGTAGCAGTCCCGGAAGCTCTCCAACGACAGGTGCTCAAGCAATTCCACAGTGGGCACCCAGGGATCAACCGAATGAAGTCATTGGCGCGCAGTTTTGCCTACTGGCCACGAATGGACAAACAAATTGAGAAACACTGCCAAAAATGCACATCGTGTTGTTTGGCTGCGAAAAACCCCGTGAAATGTGAACTGCACACTTGGCCAGCAGCTCAAAGACCCTGGCAAAGGCTCCACATGGATTTTGCTGGACCACTCAATGGACAAACGTATCTGGTTATCGTCGACGCCTACACCAAGTGGCCGGAAGTTCACAACCTACGACAGCCGAATACGGACAGCACTATACAGAAGCTATCGGAACTCTTCAGCTGTTTCGGACTGCCAGAGACGTTGGTCACAGATAACGGATCTCAGTTCACCTCTTCCATCTTTGAAAACTACTGTCAACGGCTAGGCATCCAACACATGCGATCTCCAGTTTACCATCCCCAATCGAACGGACAAGCTGAAAGGTTTGTCGACACCTTGAAACGAGCGCTGTTGAAGGCCAGAGGAGAAGGTCCCCCAAGCCATGTTTTACAGACCTTCTTGACCAATTACCGGACAACCCCAAATCCGAACGTCCCAGATGGCAAGTCGCCGGCAGAATGCATGTTCAATAGAAAACTGAGGACTGTCTTTGATATCATGATCCCGCATTCAAACAGAAGGGGAGGACGCAATGCAGAAATGGAAAGACAGTACAACCAAAGACACGGAGCTCGTGCACGGTACTTCACGATCGGCGAGCCGGTCCTTGTACGCATGTTTCATGGACCGCTGAACTGGAAGAGAGGAATAATCGTCCAACGGAGAGGATCAGTCCTCTATGAAGTGAAAGTCGGCGAAGCCACATGTGTGCGGCACGCAAACCAGATTCGCCGGAACCGCGGAGATGCACTGTGCGACCAGGTAGGACCAACCGCGCAACTCGATATACTGCTGGACGCTTTCGACTTGAAGAACGACCTACCAAAACCGAACATTCGACAGAACCGACGTTACAGTTCCAGGACACTGAGCACAAGTATCCCTTGAGGTGGAGACGACGGACGAACAGATGCAGTAAACCGGTCAACATCCACTCAAATCCATCCTCGGAAACAGTTCTATGATTGAACCCAACAATTTTAAGAGGTATTGGGAAATCCTTTTTTACCCTCCACAACAGCCTCCTTCTTCGAGTAAACGTCGGCATGATCTCAGTCTTTCTGTGAAAGGCCAGGGGTACAATACCACCGAAAGAGCAGTCTTATTATATGGCTTCGAAACGTGATCCACTCCCGACCATCGGTGTCTCCGGAAGATTGATAGCGTGTGGTGGAACACCGCGTCAGCAATGAAGAAGCTCGCCGACGACTCTTTAGAACGGACCGATCCTGTCGACCATTGAACATACTGGTCTCGTATTATAAAACATCGTTGTCTTCGTCACATCTTACGAATGTCAACTCATCGCCTGCCACACCGTGCCTTGTTTCGCGAGTGGTGGGTTCGGGCTAGAAGTGGCAGCCTGGTGGTCAGCGCATGACTTGGGTTCAGGGTAGAGAGGCACTCATTCTGAAGGTTGCTTCAGTGGGGTGATTCTAGCTTCCATCCCGGGATCCGAATGACGATGCTGAGGAGGTTGTCTGATATGGCAAAGAACAAACGTCAAGGGCGCTCACGTTACGAGTCTCTGCATGCATTGTTGTAATATTTCTTCTTGAACCCTAATTTTTTCCCGTCTTAACGTTACGCATTACCTTTTATTCCTCTCTTATTGTGGCACATTTGCCACTTCTTGTGGTTATTGTGTATTATGTATACGCTTGGCAAATCAGCCTGCGTCTATACAGCGGATAAAGAAGAAAAAAATTCGGGCTGAAGTCGTGGTTTATTCAGTCCTTCCTAAACCGTATGTTCATCGGCGGCGTCTCCGTAATACACACAACCTTGTCGGCATTGTGCGTACGTTTGGCATATCGGCTTGCGTATATATATATATATATATATATATATATATATATATATATATATATATATATATATATATATATATATATATATATATATACGCAAGCCGATGTGCCAAACGTACGCATAACGCTGACAAGGTCGTAGGCATATTCCTAAGGAACTGGTTGTGTTGGCAAAGAGAACAGCTCGCAGTAGGATTACCGAACTTCAACAAGAAACAGGATAAAAAGTTCATGCGAAGGGAGAAGGAAAATTTATTTAAACGAGACCAAATTGGGAACAACCTGGACCTTAGCCGGATCCGAACTATCGACCTTATTACTGTTCGAAAGAGAAGGTGGTTGAGTGTCCAAATACAATAATTAAGTCGAGATTAATGAGTGGTTAGCGGTGCGGTAGTCAACACGTTTGTCCCATGAAAGCGTAGCCGGAGTCCAAATATCGGTCGTGACAAGGATACACACAACCGATGAGCTCTAACAACAGCGAAATTCCAGCCTAGCGCCTCTTTACAAAAGAGGCTGGCTAGAAACTCTAACCGAATGCAAAGACTGCAATCAAGTGTGGGTGATTTTCAACTTAAATGAAGTCACCAGTAAAACAATCAACACAAAAGGAAAATTACATGCACGTAAAGCAATCCGTTGCTGTTTATGACGGTATAATTCGTCTGGCTGATGTCAGTGCTTTAATATCTAAAACGCGGATTCCGGCTAGTTGTAGTCGTTCAATAGTCTGGATGACATTCAGCCTTAAATTAATCAACTACAACCACCATAGATGTGTGGAAGAACACTAACGGAACTCTCAGGGTTTTATCAAAGAGTGCCCGATCTAGTTTAGATCGAGTAAATTGAAATGAGCAGGGTGATTTCAACAGTCGAGCAGGCCACCTACCTAATAAAAGACACTTAAAACCAAACCGATAAAGGATAGTTTCTCGGTTAACGTACCTTCGTTATACACTACAAACTAATATTATGTTCGCCAACAGAACCAACAAATGAACCAGAGACAATGGTTACTGGATTTGGAATAATAGAAACTTATTCAAAAGTTTGACAATATGACTGAAAACGTTTTCAGACATCGAGCCTACGGAGACCAGAGATGAGGCGATTAAAAAGTGCTGTTGACAGTGCTGTACAGGGTGGGTCGAGACAAATTGGACGTTGTACCGGCCTTGGGTTTACAGTTTTGGTAGGTCATGTACGAAGGTTGGAAATTCATCAAAATGTTAAGTTTACAATAAGCATACATTAACATTTACTAATACACGAATTTGTGACAAGACTAAGTGCCAATTTTTCGTGCCAAGCAACTTTTGTCCTCACATTCGCCATGCCCCTGCCAATCGGCCGTTGTCCATCACATCCAACTGCTCAGGAATGAACAATTGCAACCGCACTCGATGAACTGCCTTGGAAGCTGCATGCAGGCTTCTTTTTGTCCTCTGACATCATGTCGCGTACTGAGCTATCCAATCGAGAGAAAATCAGAACAGGAAGTCTGAGCGGCACTAAGCAATCTCAATTTATTGGAAAAACAGCACCTTTTTATAGAGGAACAACAGTATTTACGATTGCTATTAAGCGACAGGCGTTCTCGCGTTTTGATTGGCCAGTTTGTTGCTGTGTTGTTCCACGACCTTGCATCTAGCAACTCGGTTGTTTGAAACATACGCATTCAACAGCAGCTGATCGCCGTCTATGATTGGTTGGCGCCAGTTTGACCATAATTCCGTCTGTAGCAACTTTTGCGTTGAACCTTCTCCAATAAAGAAAACGCTCCAGTCCAAATTCACTACACATCCTATCCTTTATAGAAAGGTGGATGTTACGTCGGCGCCAGAGGTGCCTAAAGTTAACGATCAACCAAGTTTTAATGACACACGGGGAGAGATCCCTTCCCCAACAACACCGCCAACTGTAGTGTAACTCCGAAGCTGCTCAAAATTTTCAACTAAACCCAGGTTATCACTATCCAGAATGGGTGCAAGCATCAGCTTTTATCAGTTTTGAAGAAATGACCCGCACGTATAAGGCGTAAACCGTATAACACTGACATGTCAACTACCAAGCTCCATAGAACACCTCCGTCGACGAAATCAAAGTCTGCCTTGATGCCCAAGAATACAACTACTGTTGGTCGATGGTAGGCGAGGCAGTGTTCAAAGCAACCGATGTAAGGTGAAGAGTTGATCAGTGTTTTCATCGGTTGTGCGATATCCAGCCTGTTGTATGTGATAATACACTTCGTATCTCCCAGATAATCTGGGAAACAAACAGGATACTAATGACTTAAACGCCGCAGAACTCGACTAGTTTCTTGGTAGTTGGTACACTCGTTGCGCCTACCTTTTTTAAAATGGGAGCAATCATCAACTTACCTAGGAAGAAACCTTGAAGAACAGAAGTAACGGTCCTCCGATGAGCGCATCCCCATTATTTCGGAAGGCTTACAGGAAAATTGTCTGAAGCGAGTGCTTCATGGATATCCGCTTCTGTAAGGAAGCCTGCAGACACAGAACAGGGACATAACCGAGTCCACAATTCAGAACCCAGCTGTCTAGAGGTCTTTGCAGTTTACAAAGTAACGAATCACCTGCTTTGTAGTTTAATTCATTAACACTGGGAGGGTTGGTACCAGTAGCCTGGGTAAGATGGAACAGGTTTGTGGAAGTTCCGGATGCAGCAGCTAATTCTATCTCGGCTGTAACAACCTCCGCAATTCCTTCGTATGTTTGCGAGATCGCACTTCATGCTACTCGCTGTCGGTGGCATTGATCGACGTACGTCAATGATGACGGAATGCGCAGAAACCCGGCGGGTTATAGCGCGATGCGTCGCTACACAATAACTATGACCAGTTGAGTGGAAAGTCTTCTACAGGCGTGCCCAATGTTGGTTTAACTACTCGGTGGGATAAAACCTAGTCAACTGGCAAGTTCGATTTGACAATTGGTCAGCACAGCAACATCCGACAGGTTGCTTGCATTTAGCCCACTCCGTGAAGCACCACCGGAACACACAACCACTTTGGCACGAACTAAAACGTTAGCAGAGTTGACATAGGCCGACAAGCAAGCTAATCGCAACATGCTCAATCCGCGTCCAAGTCTGCAACGAAGGAGGAGGTTGCTCAGCAGCAGACCGGAGTTTCTAGTGGAGAGGAACAGATGATGGTTTTGGATAAATAATCCCCACAATACGACCGAATAAAGCTAGTAAAAGTTAAAAGATGAAGAAGACTGTAGTTGTGTATCTCTTAGATTTGACTTCACGATAACAACAACAAAAACGAGGGATTTCAACTATAACTGCATCGTTGCACAACACGCCCTTACAGTTTTGGTCCACGCAAGCTTAACCATTAGGATACGTGATAAAATTGTTCTGCTGCGCCGAAGTTCCACAGTTGCGTGAACAGATCAAAAGGAGTGCACATCAGATATCAAACGAGAGGCACATGAGATAATCGGGTTAGATCCCAGGGTACCGTGACTACTGTTGCCTAAAAATGAGCAGCCCGACGGGATTTAACCTCAAGCAGCTCACTAGGCCGCAAGACATCAGACGACTAGGTGTGTAAAAGTTGAAAAATTTACGTTAAAGGTAGAAAATAAGAAGTAACCGCACACGTGAACATGACAAAGAAGACACGAAACAAAAAGCGACTAACTGATTGTTCCCTGCGATTGCGTATCGATAACACAATTGTGCGGTACAAATCCCAATGATAGAAAACAGAGGACAGTAACGGAGAAGGTGTTTCCTGAACGGAACATGAACGCCCCAACTGCAATGCTTGATTGCAAATACGCGTAGAGCAATCAGATTGGCCCATGCAAGGAGATGGGCTGTCCAAAGCCAAAAGTTATGTTCGGGGCTATGTGACAGAGAATGAAACAAAAGTTTGAGCTCCATGCATATGTGTATAAGCAGACAATTTTAAAAATAAAACATCGATTAGGTAAACATGACCCAACCAAGATCGGATGGTTCGAGGTGAATCAGACTACAATATCCCACTTTTACAGTTTACAATGGCGGTACGACTCAACGACGTTTGGCTAAAACTACTAAACGATGTGTGCAAAAAATTTCATTTCATTTGACGGAAACTGCTCTTCGGTAAGGTTATAGGATGATGGGGAACCACAAATAGCAGCTGTATTTCATTTGTGTTCATAAATGGGTAATAGCAAACTTAGAGATGTCATCCAGTTACCTATGTGAAAATAATTATATGAAGATTTCTCAGTCGTTACTAAGCGAGATCATGTCGTTGCTACGTTTGTCGCATAGATTCCGAGCGGCGTCGCGCACCCTAGGAGGCAACTGATATTTACCAGTTCTCTGAGTCATATCGCCCCAATTTAAACTGACACATTCGATGCACCTAAAAATCAACCGTGCTGGTCGATAAATTATGCATGCATTCTAGTTATATTTTATATAACAGAGAAAAATAAAATACTAAATGACTGGATGCGTAATCAGCGACAGACAGACAGCCTGGTGCTGGTTGCAAGAACTAATTGCAGAATAAAACTATGAAATAATATTGCCCCACGTTTTCATACTTTAATACCGCCTCAGTGAACATATGTCAGCCGTGGAAAGCTTAGTTCGAAGTCCTTAGTTCATTGAACATTAACCTAACTGCTGAATGCTTCGTCGATGGGAGTTGACGACAGAGTGCAAGACAGCAAATAGATATCAGCAGACAGTTCTCAGAACGGAGCTCCAGCAATTCCGTTGTGCTTCAGCGCACCGTCCAATGTAAGTATCTTAGTGCTTTGAACTGCGTCAAGGAAGTGGCTAGACACAAGCCGAGGTAAATTTGAGTAACATTCGCATTGTAGTGTGCCGGAAATCGACAGTCAAGCCGGTGCGCTCAATGTGGCTTCCCTATTTGACGGGGCAGTACACTGCGCAGACAACGACCTTCCAAACATTTTTTTGTTTCAAATATACCAGTTGACTTGTGCACGCACGGTGACTGCTTCGTTCACAAAGCCTTACAATACACACCCCCATCTCTATTAAATACCATGGATCTAGAGTTATAGTCAGACCTCGCTTTGAGAGCCACTCTCGTGACAAACGAAATCGCCAAAGTAGCGTCGCTAAGCAGGCAAAGCATACCAGCAAAAACAGACCATCCTCAAAAGTAAGGTGGATAATGTTTTGCCAAGACAATGTTGTTCCTGCACAGCTCAGGTGGTCTGGCTACAGTGACCTCACATGACAGAACGCAAAGACTAACGGGTCGAACTAAGACTGATTGGTTGGTTGATTGATGGGTATTCATCATTACCCACTGACTATCAGTGCTGTCGAGCAGTTAGCCAACACTAAATAATGGGCACGTATTCATCCCACTCGTTGTTTGGTGCGTTAGTCATTAGATACTGCTGTAGCATGCTGTCACCTTGATGATCCATTTATTCTGTGCTGGATAAATCCCAAAATGCTACTCCAATCAGTAAACAATGTGCAGTTCGGCGACGATCAGTCAATCGTCCATTTCCATGTCTAGCCTTAAACAATCCAGGAAACCGGCATTTTATTCTGAAGTAGGGTTGTTAGAGACCGGTGATGTTCAAGTGAACTGGCGTGGTGTCGGCAGGAAGCGAACAGAGCAGTTCCCCACAGGGAGTACTTCAAAAGGAAATACTTCTACAAGAAGATCACTCTCGTACGGTCCAGCAGAGCTTCAACAAAGACGCCAAAGAAAGACCACCATCACGATATACGATCACGGCATTTATTTCCTGGAATCAGAAATGCAAACTACGAGAGACAACTTATCTGACCATTTTGTAAGCAGCCCGATGGGACCCAAACCGTTGACTTCACTACCTAAGTCGGTTTGCACGAGGAGATGTCACTTCCGTCACATTTCAAATAAAATGTAAGTGGTGGACTGCAAACCATCCTTGACCTGCAGCCTATTCAGTTAGGCTGGGCTTCGATTTAACCTCATTCATTCGATGCTACCGATAAGTTCTGTCCGACTGCCTTTGGACAGGGAGCATAAGAAGAACGTAGATTTTTCCATTAAATGCTATTCTAATTGAAAACAATGCATTAAGCAAGGGAACTGCGCTTGGTTACTATAAACAACAGCAAGGAAACCTTGGAAAGTGTATAAGATGCGACAATAACCAACTAGTGTGAACAATCACAACCAACTTTCCCTCAGAATGAAAAAATGTGTGCCATACTAGCGCGTGATCAGAGCCGTCCATCAATTTAGAATAGATCACGTTTGGTCGGTCCTGTCAGTGGCTTCGCTGGGGAGTGCTATCGTATAGAAATCGATTAGTACCACAAAGACAGAATATCCTCGACACTTAAAAATGTTCCCATGGTCTCTGAAGCCGACAACTCCGTTTGACAGCTGTTTAAACGTAACCGAGTCACATAAGTTCTCGTCCGTGGTCCAACGTAGAAAGAAGAGGTGCAACAGCAGCTTGATGATTTGTGGACAAGATTGTAAAACAGTACAAACAAGTGACTGCAACGGTTTAAGAATGAAAATAACGTTCACGAACTATATATATATATATATATATATATATATATATATATATATATATATATATATATATATATGGAAGATTGCAATTTAATGTGTGACTCCAGCAACTATACAGATTGCAGTCACAACGCCGCTTCACCTGAAAGCGCCACTTTGCCACAACCAACGGGTGGCGTTCTTTCATGTGATCCCGTAATGACCTATATCCGTTCATCGTATTCAACCAAATCTAAGCAGGCTCGACACTCTTATCAATCACTATCGCCTTATAACGTGTGCGCCCACTGTGTTAGTAATTGCAGTTGATTTTAGGTGAGCAGGACAAACTGACCTAAAAGGATGGGATATAGCTCAGAAACCAGATAACAGAAACGGAGAAACAATAAGACGTGGTTTAGAATTTGTGCAACAAAACTTACAAACGGCATGAAATGGCTTAATGGCAGAGAAATTTGTGGTATTCCGTGGTGGTCTCAGAAACCTCAATCCGAATGATCCTGAGGACAATACCAGTCAGCCTTCGCTTCAGTTTGCTCTCTTTAAATACCCCAAAATATAGAGAACGGAAAATCGGTCCCCAAAAGATTTTTTTAAATACTATGTTCGTTTAAAATAGCCTGAAAAGCGGATGTGACTCACGATCAAGAATGAAACTCTTCAATCGCTCCGGATAACTAGTGTTGAGCCCTCAGAAGAAAAGAGCAAACACTGCCCCTTACTAGATTTAGTAACAAACTATGATAAGTTCGTTTTGTATTTTTGATTAATGATACCAGTGGTCATGTGCATTATAAATGTCGTACACGTGAGTTAGCCGTTCCGGAGCGAGGTACTGAGCTTGCATTGCCCACTAAGAATCCAGCAAAGAAACGACAGATAAGAGATGAAAAGAAGAATGCATGAGCAGCGAATAGGCTATGCACGTAGGTGATGACCAACTGTAGGTACCAGTCACCTAATACGCTGATTCTGAAAACTTTGACAAACAAATGTCTGTTAGGCAAACTCTCTGACGAGTAAGCTTCCCGAAGTTCATTAGACAGTAACCAACCAGTATATAGCTGAATCGTTATTGTACAAACGATACGTTGATGATATTTTAATTTTTACTGATGTTACTCATTTCGACCTGTTTTTCAACTTTCTTAATAATATTCATCCCAACCTATCTTTATCTCACGAAGTTGAATCGAACAACAGTTTACCCTTTTTTGGATGTACTCTACTAGACGTGCTCAGTTCACCGCAAAGCGACATGGGGTGGTCAATATCTTCAGTTTTCCAGCTTTACTCCTATTGCATACAAACGGGGTTTGGTTAAGACACTGTTTCATAGAGCCAGGCGTATTTGCACCCCGGATACTCTGCAGACAGAACAGGAGTTGCTGAGACAAACTTTACTAGCAAATGGATACCCCGACAAATTCATTGAGGCACATAATACGGTGAAGAAGAGCAGTGAGCTCACATTGACGGACTCAAAAGAAGAATGTTTTCCTATTCTTGCCATTCAAAGGTAACCATCTAGCCAATGACATAAAGCATAAATTAAAGTCTGCTCTGACTCGAACGCATGCGGCTGCGCAATTTCGCTTACTTCAAACCACCAGAGGACCAGTTCTCCGCAATCGCGAAAGTAGTTTGCCAAACTCTTCTGTCTCCCATGTTGTGTACCAGTTCACTTGCAGTTGCAGTGACGTTTACATAGGCAGAACAGATCGACAACTATCACAGCGAGTCATGGTTGAAACAACAGATGACGCACCATCATCATCATCATCATCATCATAGACAGCAATACATCAGTGGTTCACACTGATGCTTGACTGCCACACAACCACGAAGAACAAAGAAAGAAAAAAAACTTATATAGGAAGAAAAGAAAACAGAGAGGGAGGAAGTGGACCTAACTACTAAAAATAGCTACGTCTATATTCAAACATACAACATCAAGGCGCCTACACCTTGCAAACAAACAACCGAGCTGTGAGTGATGACGCACCAGCCTCAACTTGGTGCACTGACGGCTCGAAATCCAACGTCATCGATTGCTAAACACATCATGACAACAGGTCACCAAGTTGACCCATTAAACTCATTCAAGATATTGTTGCGCAATCGAAACCCGAAGTTATTAGCTTTCTGCGAAGCGATGCTCATTCCGAACTTACCAGCCGACGTTATGTGCACAAAAGTGGTTGAGGCAACCTATCGGGTTGCCATGGTCGTGATTACATAATAATTGGTGTGCTTGTAGGCGTGTCTAGTCCCTGTTTGTCCTTATCTATATGATGTATATAACTGGCATGTTTTACGTTTGCGACTGAGAGTAAATGAAATGTTAACATATCGCAATATGTCTTCTTTCTGCTCTGATGAAGTGGTTAAAGGGAACTCAGTGTTTCAAGTAACCAAGTAATCGAATGTTTTCGAATGTTTCGAATGTTTTCGCAACGTTCTTATATTCGGCTATACTACATACAGTATGCAACCTGATGAAGTAACACTGAATACAAACGTCGCCCAATTACGACGCAGCCAGATGTTTTCGCACAAATAAAATCTCCAGTGGAACCACGACAAAAGTTATAAAGACCTGAATGATCAGAAGAAAAATTATTGAACGTGAAAAGAAAACGGATGCGGTTTACAAGATGTTTGGATGCACAAGGATAAGAATGTGAAGCGGTGGACAACATAATAATCATACCTGTATAACCAGTCGGATAGATCTGGCAAATGAATCCACTTGTTGCCCGTTTGATGCATTTGTCGAAGAAACACACGATCCAGCAGTAGAATGGCGACTAACGGCAGGACATTACACAACTTGCTTGACGAGCTGGCTCCACTGAATGTTATCAGACAGACGGATAAAAAAACTGAGCTAGCGCTGAAGTAGTACCAGAATTGATGCTCTTCCTCTGCGAAACTGCTTCCGGCCAAACTAATCGTTTGAATGATTAGACAGATAGTGCAAAATATACACAGAAATTTCGCCGAGGTCACAGAGATTAACTGTCGAGCAGGACTGGAATGAAGGACGAAATTCTGTGAAAAGATGAAGTGACAATTAGAATGGAAATTGTGAGGAAGATAGCTGGCAAACGGCAACAACTGAAACATTGGTTTAAAATGATGTATTGCCGGCCAGAAATGTTAGCCCGATAAAAGCGACAGGCGGAAGTTATCAGTGTCACTCCGTTCGTGCTACATAGGCGGTTGAGTACAATGTTTTGGACTTAAACACATACTTTCCGGTAAGAAACGTGTGTTGCTAATACACATCTTTTGTACTTTAGCACGACAGTTTAATACGTTCAGTGGGTACGACAAGCGGAAAGCCCCACCGTTAAAATGATTGGTTGTAACCGAAATGGTAAGCTACCATTATATTTGCAGAGAGTCGATGTAAACATAGAACTGTTCAAATATTGATGGTTTCACAAATTACAATAATGCAAATCGCATACTACTGAGTCGAAGTCTTATCCGACTGTAAAAGAAGCTGATAAAAAGGAAAAATAATTGTTTAACGAAGTGGAAGTTGTCTTATTCAAATAAACTTCCGTACAAAAGTCATCAGATGAGTTTCTGCTGCCGATTCGAACAGCACCAACAACGCACGGGCTCAGACTACTCTATTTGCCGGCTTCGTCCTACGAGATACTTAGTTCCATGTGACATGCTAGTTCACATAGGTTGGGTATCATCAACTTGTCCAGGTCTAGACATGAGCAGCTAGCATCGTTACCAATGAGCTAACACGCACTTAAAATCTGTTCAATTGTTGGATGAAAAGCACAAGAATCACCAATCATGACGGGTAATAACTGGCCTCTTCAACATGAGTTTAAACGAGTCCTAATTTGGGAATCCAGGGTTGAACTCTGCATACGAGATGATGGCGTCTGAGTGTGGCGACTGATAGATAACCAGGTTAAATCAGCATTGTACCCCACGTGTATTCCACATTTACAGTGAGTCAATAGACGTAAGGAGTGTAATTCAGATTGCTTGAGGAAGTGAGTTAATTTTGTGAAAGCGAAAAACAATAAATGGACAGCCATGTAAGGCGTTATGACGGTACCTATTGTCCGTGGTTTACAGATTGAACGGGACACATTTAGTAGGAACAATATGACGTCACACGTATTGGAATGCACACGTTCCCTTGGTCAGCACGCGCCTCAAACTAACCCCGAAACACTGGAAGTCCACCGCAGCTGGTGGACGTAGTCGTTGAGGCACGAAGCAAGACACCCCAGCCACTCTATAAGTCCTTCGTTAAGAGTTAATGAGATTAAACCAGAAGGATAGACCAAATCAACAGACCTTGGGAACGTGGGGCTGTAAACAGCGTGTGAAAGCACGACTATATGATGGCAGCTATTCAACGAAGGGCAAATCAGTGCAAGAGACGATTATAACGGACAAAATCGTCACATAGTACGCTTCAGATCTATTGGGTGGGCGATTGCGCGTACGCTCATGCTTGCGGGTGCGCATACATCGGCAAAGATGTGTGCTCTACCAACCAGCAGAAGAGTAATATGATTCGTACATAAGGTTGAAAAGCTCGCAAAGGCGGGCATATGTAATTCAACTATACATGTGCAGAATGATCCAGCTAACGCTTTGGCTCAGAACGACGCAAAGCGATGCTCATGGCGGGATAACCGTGCGAAACTGGGTGGCGAAATGGTACACGTGATAAGAATAATCAGAAGCAGCAGACAGAACGGTCTCGAAGTCCTAACATGGATGTGCTCCATTTCCAAAATACATGAATGGGACTTTAAAAAATTTTAAATTACGATTTTACAAAGTACGACATTCATAAGTACGAGTGAACGACAGTCACAACGTCTCGCGCACGGTTTAGCATAAACTTGAAACTCAGAAAACTACATACAGCGATTAGACGAATTTCCAACAAAAAATCACCTACGTTTTAAACCACGTTAGTAAGGTGTCAAAAATCCAAGTTTGTCGTTATCAAAAAAATGTCGGGCTGATGATTTTGGCAAGAATTGTTGAAAACCAAGCATGCAGACCCTACTTTTTTTCAACTGACGTCACCAATATGGTTGTGTATGGTTGTGTCTGAACACTTCCAGAAGCACCGTTTTCAAATGCACTTTATCTGTCTATGATGAGTGATTGCCTGACGCCTACCATAGTATTAATGTCGGATTACTGATCTTCATACGTCTGGTTCCGATGAAGCGGTGCGCCACCGCAAAATGCGCCTTGTGTTAGAAGACAGTTGGGTAACAGCGGGTGGCCACTGACCGCCATCTAATATAAATCAGAGAGGTGTAGAAATCCAGGAAGTTTCCCGTCGGCCTGCACCGGGGCAACATCATAGTGCTTGAAGCTTCAATCCAATAACACTTAAAACCGGCTTCAGGCTGACTTTGATTATGGGAAAGTCGGTCTGATCGGGCGACTAGCAGAGTTAACTCCAAGAAACACTGCGACCAGACAACTGAGAATCAGATTACTGATGAACATCGCCTAGCAGGTTTAATGAGATCGGAGATTTCGACCTGTCTAGGAAGTCCTAATCGCGGGGTTATCGATTGGAGTTAACAGACAGTAACTGTGTCTCCTCTCGAGACGATCGGGCAACCTGATCATTACTCACAAGCGAAAGTGGTTGAGCGTTCACATATGATAATTCGGTCGTGCCTAATGTGAGGTCAATGGCGCAGTGGTAAACACGGTTGCCTCATGAAAGCGTGGCCGGAGTTCTAGTCCCGGCAGTGGCAAGGATATGCACTACTGACGAGCTCTAATGAGAGCGAAACTCGAGTCTAGTGCTTCTTTTCGAAAGGGGCCGACTGGAAAGTCTATGGGAATGCGACAGCTGCGATCAATTGTGGGTGATGTTCAACTTGAAACTAAAAACCAGTCTGTTAAATACAGTTAGTGATAACAAGTCACTGGCAGGACAAACTGTTACGACAGACTAATAGAAACGAAACAGAAAATCAATAGAAACCGTTGTAATGTTGAACCCGTAGAAGTGCACATTATGTTAATATCGTGGAATATTGAAGAAGGAAAAAAAACACAAGACTACCGAAAATGAAGAACTTAAGTGTGCTTACCTTGGTGTTAAACGAATCCGAAGATGTTTGCATCAAAAATAGCTTGTACACGACATTTAGACACAAAACTGAAGTAACCTGAAAAGTGACAAAAGCAAGAGTTCCATTTTGAAAAAAGTTCGCTAAACCTATCTAAACAAAACTAAGGTCAGCGTCTCAAACAACAAAAAATAATCCCAACTACTCAGCAACCAAACATACGACATTCCTTTTCTGTGATAAACTTGAACTTTGAAGTCAGTAACGCCCGGTTGCACGATTTAGTCGCGTCTTTGCAATTGGTTATGGTGAGCTGCAGAGTTTATATGATCAAAGCGAAACCATAAAATAAGACTAAAATAAAAACTTAGCCACCCATCACTACGATTTCCTTCATCATCATCATCATCATCATCATATCAGCCATGAGCCTGACCAAAAGGTACTGTGGCTCGGGCTGCCGCTCACCTCAACAGTGACGTGGAATATCCTAGAAGAAAACGTTACTAAGAAGGTTGAAAATTAATAGAAGTCTAAAAAGAACTAGAAATGGTATGGATGCAGGTACGCCATTGACTGCGACACGCCGCCATCTCGGATGTCTATACCACAATGTGAAACAACGAAAGCGAGACGAACAGTCCCTTTTGAAATGTATACGATGGGCACGCGTATTTTGATAACAATCGTTTCAGTACACTGAAGAAAACTCGGACTGGTTGTCGTATCGATCACCTCGAACAGTGTCAAGTTGACAGTACCGACATTCCTGAGACCGTCTGCGGCCAGTCACTAGTAACGAAGCTGAATACTAACTTCACAGACTAGTTCGAGCTCCGGTAACCTTGACAGCACCTGTTAATATGTACGTAAGTTAACAGCCTGAATGTGCCTAGTATGAAGCAAGATGGCAAGGACTCTTTTGTGCAAAAAGTGAAGAGTTAAAAACAACAACAACAACAACAACAACAACAACAACAACAATAAGAAAACAAGAAGTCTCAGTCAGTCTGGAAACTCATTTCCGAATGGTAACTATGCGACGACTGTATACTACGACCTGCCGTTTAAATAAAGCGACCTGCGTCACCACACCGAAAAACGAACATGCGTGCTTTAGACGTGCAACCCAAAGACATTGAACAGACCACTGACCATCCACATCACAACACCTCCGATCAGCATTTTATTATCATCCAGGCGATCCGCTCCACGTAGTGCATGCTGCTGAAGCTCGGTTAACAGGCGATGTGCATTGTTCATGTACAACTCCAGCTGAAACTGACTATGTGCTGCGACAGAGTTGTTCTGCTCAGCAAAATAAGTCAAACTCAGTCCAAATTGTCCCATCAGATTATTGAACAAGTTGACTGAGAAAACAAAACGAAAAAGAAGAAGAGCATGCCAGATCGTAGTTCACGACATTTCAAGAGTTGCGGGCAATAGGCGTTCCAGGATAAAGCATAAAACGAGATATAAAATGCATCTGCTAACAAACAAGATATAGCCTGAGAGATAGATTAATTTTTCGGTTTTCAACAAACACGTTGGCTAGAAACCAAGATAAACATCAACCATATTTGCACATAACTTTACCTGAATTCTGTGATCCACAGACCATTCACATGAATTTATTAGTCAAAAAATGGGAAGGGAGATTGACAGCCCACGGTTTGCAGGGACCAGATGTGAAGGGTATATGGTCCTCGTCTTCGACTAGATACACATTTACGTGAGTTCACTCGCACCTTGGCATCGGTAACCTAGGTGGCATCTTTGTTGGATAACGAGTACTCAGCGATTTATCGATTTTCACCCAAGGCTACTCGATTCCAAAAGCTTCGCCTGACTGAACACCACGTTCGTATACGCTTCGACGACAAAACTACAACGCCAGCAGTATGGAGTTACCCTGGATAGATCGGTGATTTTCTCATATATAACAATGCCGAGCTGACCCATCTTTGGTAAAGATTACTACCCCTGAACTCACCGCTGCATGATGTTGAAAGGTTCTGCCACAGGCCCTTGTTTTGTCGCTTGCCACGACTTCGAAATTAGCAGTCTTAGGTGCAGCAAAGCGCGAAATTCTGTAACTCCAATAATCACACAATCGAGGTGATTAAGAGCAGACAAACCAATAGGCTGAGGTCAACAGCAGATTCTGAGGCGGCTTCAAATTCCACATAAGATTGCTCCAGTAGGCTAGAGTATTGTTACCTTGGACTATCCGGTAATTGTATGTGGATGATTTTGCGAGCTTAATGATTCGTGGTTTGATTCACTGACGTATGAACAAGAAAGATTAACCAGTCTAATTGTCCAACAGACAACGATCCACAAGTGAACTGGCGCAACATCACACCGTAATATTACAACAGTCAGGTTAACAGTGAATGGTTAATTCTAATATTTCTATAACGCTTTATGAAGCTCCCTGAAGTGAAACTATAACTTATTGCAGGGAAAGTCTATTTTCCCCAAAAATGGTTTATTTTTCGAGCTATCTTCGAAAAATAAATTGTGATTTTGAATTTCATCTTTTCGCGCCACAACGTGCCAAAACTCAATTTTGGCGCACGTTTCTCCTGCGTCTCTGATTGGCCCATCCCACTTTTAATGCATCAATTAACGTGGGATTCTTCAAGGCTGTTCAGAGACTATATATATGCAGACGCTGGTCTGCAATGTTACCTTTGGTTAGAGAGCAAATACATTCTCTTCTGAGGTTTTCGAGTATTGTTACGCTCTGTGCTACGTGTCGTGTTTAGTATAGTCGTGCGCTAGACTTTTCTCGTTATCACTGACTAGCAGGTCATAACACTCATCAATCGCTTTTCGAGATTTGAATCGATAGCCATTTCTTCCACTACATCAATCAGCATGCCAAACTAGCACAAAATGTGGCAAACGTGGAAGTGGACAGTGCACTTCGCGTTCAGACTGAGGACCATAAGCCAATGCTCATTTTGCCTTATCTGTACTGAGTGCACGTTGCATAACCCTGTCTTTGTATGCCGGAATACTGTGACACATACGGACTGTAACAGTTGTTATCGGTAGATTTTTTGTAGACGTCATTTCACATACACTCAGTATCATGCCTGTTAAACCAACCATTTTCAATCCCCGTTTCGGGGCTTTCCTAATCGAATAAAAGGATGGTAGTAAACAGATAAGTGTATGGATATTACAGAGGAATATTTGTGGTGCCTGTTGATGGATGACGGCGTTGAACAAAAAATAGGCAAGGTCAGGCAGCACTGAGCAGACCAGTCAGAAGTAGTCAACAGCCCTCTGTCTAAATCCGCTGCACTTTCAGGTGTGTGCATTAACTTTTCGCTACAGTTAAACCACAGTAAGTCATCGCTCGACCTCAGCTAAGGAGCACATGAATGAGATGGCGCTATTGGCGAGGTAATGACTAATTTGAGCAAAATTCGACGCGCGCCTTTACATGGAAAATAGAAATGTACACCACGTTACAAGCTGCAATATATAAGTATATACTTATATAAAATATGTACGCCAGAATCAGACTGAAAACCCATGTGTTTAAAATGGCAAAAAACCGGTCAAAATGTCATGCATCGTTTGCCGAGCACTCGGTCCATACGAAGCTGACGAAAGATGACCAAGCAAAATGAAATGAGAACACCTACCAACAAATTAATCAAGGTCAGACGGAGTTCGTCTCCTAGATAAAGGTTTTCACGATTAACCTGAGCTCTGGCTTTAAACTTCAGCTAGTATATCGAGTAAGCAAATTTCGTGGGGCGTACGGTGCCGTTTGTCGGCTGAGTTATCGGTGAAGTAGACAAAATTAGCCAAGCGAGAACAGCAAAAACCGCAAGGAGGCAGTTTTGTAGATGTCGCTCTAATCTTATTTGCAACCAGATTGTTGCAAGCACCTTCGATTTGAAAGTTTGAGTTCAGATACACGGTTCCTGTATTAAGTTATGAACCTTCGATTTGTGCCTTTAAACTGCGGTCTGTCTTTCCCTTACCATGCTGATGACAATGTAAGGACTATTTTATGCGTAAAATAACACAAGTATTTACGAAAAGAAAGTCTTACTACAGACTACGGCATTGGTTTTTCACCCAGATTCGAGTGAGGCAAAGGTCTAAGGTTATTCGTAAACAAAATGAAGATTATGGTTTAATTGGACGAACTATATAGCGAACAAACAAAATTTATGTTGCAGAGCCTTTCAAATGACAAATTTAAAAACGTGTTCCATCAACAGACAGAGCTGGTATGGATTCATCCAGTTTCTTAATACAGGCAACCTTCACTAAACACTGCTCTACAGATCTCCTCAAAAATGTGACGCAGATGACATTTTGATTCCAACACGCCAAAAATAGTCCAACACTATCGGAACACAAGTGCGTTTTATGTTCAAAGAAAGTATACAACGGGAGGAAAATCAGCAGATTGTGGATGATTATGTATGTGAGATGTGTAACATGATGGAACATCCAATATGCGATGCATAGATGTAGTAGTTAGATTAGATAACCCAAGAGCACTAATCGAGTGGAAACTAATCTGTTTCGCACAACCCTGTTAGCAATCATAGCTGTAGGAAATAGTTCTGGAAAGAATAAAAGCTAATCAGTCCAGCAGTAAGAACTAATGGCCACACTGATACAAATCTAAACCAGAGGGGGAATCCAGCAAGGTTACTCCGCAGTTTGACAAACACCAAATCAGTACAACAACGCGAACACTTTTCCCAGGCCTTAATGCAGTGCAAAATAAATTAGTCAGACCGTAGTTATCGGAATAGACATCAGGTCACGCATCTGCATCTCACGGACGAATCACCTGCTGGAAGTAGGTAGGAAAGAGAACACAGGGGAGGGAACATACAATAACCAGCCAAATAGGAACAACAGCTCAAAAAGTTAAAAGACGAAACAGTCACGGCTGCACAATCCTTTCCCGGTAACGAAAATCACTGTGAAATGGATCAACTGATCCAACACTATGAGGAAAAATAGATGAAACATGCAGAACAATCTATATGTCGGCATAGTCTACTGCATTAGCATCGCAGAGAGCAACCTACAATGTCTCGAAAACCTAAAAATCTAGTGAGAACATTGATTGATTACCTAAATTACCCACTGAGTTTAACTCGAGACAAGTTAATAGTATATCGCCTGTGACTTGCCGGTCATCCAATGCAGAACGCACAACTGCGGACTTGGGCATCCTAGAAGAGAAAGCAGTCACTAACACTTACTGATGTGGCAGAAAGATACGATCAACCTTCTTGCTGGGAAACACATTGTTCCAAAAACTATTTGGTAGGCAAACAAACATACCCAAAGCAACTATGATCGAAACAAACGTGGTCAAAACACAATCTCATTCGACAATCGCATTCGACATACCTGAGAGGGAGTCAAGAGAATCATCCACATGGAGGGCGGCTGACAGGGTTAACCTTGTTGAGCACTTTAAGGAGTTAAGTAATACTAGCGCTTTCATTAGATTTTCACGGCGGCTCGTTGGAATGACGACCCAATATACAGCGACTTTCCAAGAGCGCCTTATGTCACACTCAGTGACAAGAGAGGAACTATCAGAGGAAACATCAGTGATAGAACAGGCCATGCGTGACAGGTTTGAAAGCTCAATCAGACTACTCTCAGACGTCTACAAGCCTGCTTGAGTGACCGTAAACCCGTAAATCTAGATAGAGATAATAGGTAACTTTTCATTCACTAAGTTCCCTTTCTTAGGTGTCATGCGCTTGAGAGTGTAAACCAGTGTAAGTTTACAGCCGCCAAATTTGGGCATTGTGGCCTCCAAGTGAGACGCACACACCTGCTCAGTTGACATCCGTTCCAAAAAATACACTTTTACAAGTTCCGTTTTTAACTTAATACGGAATTGACCAAACATTATTGGCACGGCCAACAATTCATCAACAACTTTCGGGTAGCATCAGGTTCCACGCAGACCGACCTCGGAAAACCCGTTTGAGTGACAGTCCTACAGTCACTTCAACTGCACAAACAAAACACGAGCTGCAGCGGTCCTCATAATTGAAGACGGCGTTACCAGCACCGAAACAGCAGGGTACGCGGTTAGAGATAATCCCACGAGAAGAGTACCTTACTGTGACATAAGTCAAGTGCTCTACATCAATGTTGCATCTCTTCCCAAAAAATGGAGATATTCTGAGTGGTATGCAATGCGGTGATACCATAAATTGCCGGTATAACGGAAACCTAGGGTATGGCAGACGTTACAGACGAGGAAGTTAATATACTAGATATAACCGTATACCGCCACAGTCGCTAGTGTGCGGAAGGCCGCGGTGTAGTTCTCCACATTGAGAGCCGCCTCACGACATCGGCGGTATACGACCCAGTTCTTGTGGGTTTGTCTAAAACCGTGTAGCGCATTCTAAATTCTACCAAGTCATCTAACCGTCTGATCGGTGTGACCAACCACCTCCATCTGCCTCGTTGGTCAGCGAAGGCTAACTTGATAAGGTCATGCACCAGCTGATTTTCGTTCTTACGAGTAATTTTAATTACCAAGAGGTTGGTCTTAATACCAGCGAGGTTCATATTAGACTCACAGTACCTGTTTTTGAATTTTACGATGCAGTTATGAAGCATCACCTGACTGAAACTATCAGACAGTTCATGCAGTCTGCGGTATCCAAGATTCACGCAAGACTAGATAATACTTGTTGGATCCCACATGTCTACAAGACGTTCCTACTACAACACACACGGTTGGCGGCATCCGAAACGGATTAGCCTGTCACAGTGACCGAAGCCAGAGGACGCCTGCGCTTCAAACCATCACCCCAAGTGGCTTGCGCTGCACCACTTGTGGTTCCACTCACACACCACGTATCCGGTGTAAACCCGAAGGAATAAGACCAGTAGGTGTGTGAGTGAGGCCTTTGTGTCCAGCCGGCCAATGCTGGTTAGCCAATTGAATGGCTAGCAGGAAAAGGAAACCCTTATCTCTCGGAAAATAAACAGAGAGACTACAATGACAAGATCTAAACTGAGAAGAAAGATATGTAAAATGTAATACAAGAAGCATTTCAGTATACGAGTGAATGTTAGTGCATGTTAGTGCATTCTAGAGCGGATGAAGATAAGAAACAAGATTCAGATTGGACTACGAAAAGAACAGGCAAACCATTCATCATACAATACACCAACAAAGCTGAAGATAACAATGGGTAGAAGACCGCAGACACCCAGGTTTCTGAAAGGAGAAGCGGATTAGTAGCCAAACGACCATATTCTTGGTCGATGCAATCAGTAACAGAGATGCTGACAGATATACTGTCATGACCTACCTCAGCCTATCGTACTCGTCGTCTCTTCGCCGACGGTGCACTATGAGTACGCTGGTGACCTACTAATCCGAGGCGGCCAGCGCATTCACGGCCGCACACATCGCAACGCCATATAGTCATGTCACCACGACCTATGGCACCGATGGTCCTGCGTGCCGCGCTCTTCGCGGTTCTGCGGCTCCAGGCCACAGTAACTCGCCCGTTGAACTCACGCGGAGACCTAGTTCGTGCCGAATCCGGTATTCCCTCAGACCCGGTCCACGGTGTCGAACGCTCTAGTCTTCCATCATCTCGAAGATCATTTTACAACGTGAAAGACTCGCCTGCACAGAATCCTGGTATCTCCGCTTTTGACCACCAGGATTTCGCTTACCTGATCTCAGTTGTCCATATAGAAGCTGCTCGTCGAATACGGTCATGTGCCCATCCCGACGGACGTTGACCAGCCAACGAAGCGATTCAAGCATCAAACCATGGCTTCCACCCTCCTCGTCATGGTCCGCTCGCCGCATATACACTCAGTCGTTCGATCTGTCCGACCAAGTATGTGGATCCCAATCCTTAGACATTGCAAATGAAATCGGCTAAGATAGCGCACGTTCCGCTGATACAACGTCCATGTTTCACTGCCGTACAGCAGTATAGACAGCACCATTGAGCGGTAGACAAAAAGCTTAGTGCTCGGCTTCAGATGTGTTTCCACCAACACGTCTTCGACAGACGTCCGAACACGCAATCACTAGCCTTTGCCATTCACCGAGCTCCTCGCGCCGTCCCAACGGACAGATCGGTGGACAGAGTTTGCTACCGTCAGAGTAGCAAAAATCAGCCGCAGCGTTGACGAAACCGCTTCCATTTTGGCGAAATTTGGGGGTGAAGGTGAAACAGACAGCACCTAGCGCCCGGAGAAGGCTTAGAAAGAAAAAGAACAATATGTCTACAGGTTAAATCCAATGCCAATTGGATTGCCGCGAGTCGCGAAGCAGTGGTATCAGTCCTCATGTAGTTCGTTCCCCGCTGTTGTGTCGATAGGCGACTGTCATCTGCAAATATAAGAGCATCGACATCGTCATGAACGGTATATGGTATAGACCGGGTTGGGGCGCCGAATCGTCGGATATTCAGCAGGCGCCCATCCGTCCGGTACGCTACCTCAACGCCATCCTCCCTCGGATTCCTGAAAGGCAACTGTATCTAGGCAGTCCAAAGATTAATACTAAATAGAGGCTTGTGGCATAACACAACCCTGCTTCACGCCAGTGACAATGTCAAAATCATCACAAGTCGATCCACACGACTGTACCTTTCGCCCTCATACCCACATGCAACATTCGAATCAAATTGACAAACTTACCTGGACATCCAAACTTACCAAGCACCGTCCACAACGCCTCACGGTTCACGGAATCAAAAGTCTTGGTGAAATCCACGAAGAGAGCATACAGGGGCTGGTTGCGTTCCCGACATTTCTCCTGAATTTGTCGAGCAGCGAACACCAGGTCGACATGCAGATCTTCGGTCTTGCAGAAGAAGCTTATCGAATCACGCGATGAGATAGAATGTGAATCACGTCCGAGCCAATAAAATCAATAATCAGAGGTCGTGTTAGGTGTGGAGGTGTGCGACTGAAATGGTTGGCTGACGGTCCCATTGCTCATGTGGCGATCCTGCCTCACGAGACCAATCGCACGCAAACGGCGACTATCAAAAGTGAACAATCCGCAAACACTTTTTGTTCGGGTGGGCCAAGTTTCACAAACACACAGTAAGACAATGCGCACAAATACAGAGTACACCAGCTTTGTAACAGAAGTGCTCACGTCTCCCCGTCACCACAGGTGGTACAGGTTGGCAACCACCATACAGTCAACGAAATGTGAGTACTAAAAGCTCACTCACATCTTCATCGACACTGATGCAGCTACAAAGGCGGACGAAATTATTCACCATTTCTAACATGCCACTCCAAGGGTGAGCTCTGTCAACTGCTAACCAATACTTTACACGTTGGGAACGCAAGTCACCTTTCATATCGGTGAACTGAAACCCCCCAATTTATTTGAAGCGTAACGAGCTGCCTGTGATTCATAACCTCAGAACGACATCAGCATTGTCCAAAATTAACGAAATCTCACAGCTGAAAGACATTGAACACTACTAGAATATTCACCACCCAATACTATTTCTAGAATGGCATTTGTGGTAGTAACGCACAAAAGCACATGCATTAATGTCCAATCTGCATTTTTAAGCTGTCATGTGACTTCCGAGGGCGCGAATAATTTTGACCTAATGTAGCTCCATCGTTAGTATGCCAACACAACAACTCACGTCATTTTGTTTGTAATTTTCAACTAGTATATGCACGTTGTGGATGATCTGACCCCAATAGTTTGATCAGATCCTTTGGGATGTACATTGCTATCGAGCTAAAGATATGCCTGACAGGGATAGCGTTAATAATAGTCGTATAAGTAAAAAGGAGAAAATGAACACCGATAAACTCACTTTGATCCGAACTGATGAACGTGGATGAACAGGATGGCTTAATGGTGAATAGGCTGTTGTATCCTTCTAAAGCAATCAGTTGACATCCCGAAAGATGAGCGAAGTGATTCATCACACGAGTGATTGTCATCAACTTGGATAGGGGATCGGGCCAAAAGTTATGTAACCAATCGCTAGGAATGAGCCCCAGACTGGACTTTGGTATACCAGAGCCGGACAGCAGTCCGATTAGAGTGGCCAGATCAACTTGTTGTGTATGGTTCATTTGGGACGAAGGCAATGAACACGTCTAAAAACGAGTAGCAGGAAACACTTTGAGTAAAACAAAATCCATGGAAACAATGGAACAGTAACGAAACGCCTGGGTGCTATTATACAATGCTGGTTCAAGTTCATTATATACATACCAGACAACAAAACAAAATAGAATAGAACCGTGATGAACAACTGTTCACCACAAAACATCAGACTACAATTATACAGGTCCAACGAAAGTAAAACAGCATGCTAACAACATAACCAGGTTTAGCAGAATGTCATTGGGTCAAGTACTGCGTTATATCTAGCGAATCATCAACGTTAAGGATGAGTGGTTTGGAGTTCTACACAAAATTATGTCACAGAGTTCTAGATCGGAGCATGGGTAGGAATTCCTATTGGTGGTAGCCGGGTCAACTGTAGGGCTTGCAGATATTCTTTTTTGTACACAGATGTTCATTTGATGGAGGCTGTCAATTACATTTGCGAACATATCGTTCAATAAGTGAAGTGTTGTAAACTCCCATCTGAGTGCCTATTCAGACTTAAATATAACAGATAAAGGTTATAGAATTCTGTTCCAGATGTAAACGCGGTGGCGGAGTGCATCCGATTGAAGGAGTGAATGACAGCAGGCAGCTCATGTTCTGATTCCAACAGAACGAAATTGTTGTTTAAATGCTTTCTATGGAAGCACATATTGACGATAGTCTGACCTAACTGACGATCCAGTTTGTCCATGATAGTGGAATCAATGAAGACCCCATTGCGACTCCAGTAGTTCGACCGTACAGTTCCTGGATAAATTTGAACCGAACGTTAAGCGTAGAAGCAGTTCTCTCAACTTAGGTGACGGTGGGCCGAACTGAATGTTCAGTTGAACGATATGTTCGCAAATGTAATTGACAGCCTCCATCAAATGAACATCTGTGTACAAAAAAGAATATCTGCAAGCCCTACAGTTGACCCGGCTACCACCAATAGGAATTCCTACCCATGCTCCGATCTAGAACTCTGTGACATAATTGTGTGTAGAACTCCAAACCACTCATCCTTAACGTTGATGACTCGCCGTTTGAGTGGCTGGATTATAGAGTTTTGAACTTTTCTAACGCAGTACATGACCCAATGACATGCTGCTAGCTCCGTTTAGTTGTTAGCATGCTTATATTGACCTGACGATGAATTCTGGCACACCAGTGTTCGTCGCGGTTCC
>LOND01002051.1:11954-24472 GCA_014220965.1 Paragonimus kellicotti | reverse complement strand
ACTACCAGGAGGAACCTTCCGTCTGGCTTCTAACAACTCCAGGGATTTCTCTGAAATCCAATGTTTGCTTACCCCAGGTACCCCCGCATGCTACACTACCTGCTTTCTGAATGGCCTGTGAGATTTGAGTCCAGCAGCTACTAGGGTCTTCGGAGTGAGTACCACTAAGGCAGCTTTCTAAGCTGGTTTGGTAATATGTCTAACCGATGGTAAAGCCAGTTTCTCAACAGCTAACCGTTGCTGTCGGTGGGGTCGTTGCCCAGCAAAAGTAAGAACAAAACGGCAACGTACCAACGCATGATCTGAATCCAAGTACGTGCTCCAATAAGAACGACAGTCTTGAATGGAACCCCGCCACCTATAACTAACGGCTATGTGGTCTATCTGAGACCAGGCCTGATTCGGAGAAGGCGGGCGCCAAGTATAGCATTGACGTGCACGATGCCTAAAACCAGTACTGGCTAAAAATAGATTATGCTCAGCGCACAGCTGCAACAATCGCCCATTATCTGATCGATGTGATGCTATCCCAAACCTACCACCTAAACGAGATTCGGCTTCACCAAGGCGACCGACCTGGGCATTCATATCTCCGGCCAAAACGACTATATCAGAGCCACGTGTCGACCGAAGGAGAGTGGCCAGATCCGAGTAAAATGCGTCCTTGACGCCGATGTCACTACAGTCAGTAGGAGCATAAGCAGACATGAATAAATTTCTGAAAGTCTTGCGTCTAGAGCTGGTTTTAACAGAACCTGCCAAGCGGACGGCACAAAGTCTACTGTTAACAGGAATCCAATCTACTAAACTGTGCGCTGCGGCCGTCGTTGCTGAGAACTATACCTACCCCAGCCTGACCTGTAACAGCGGCTGTGGAGTCACCCGAATTGTATAAGCAGTATCCGGTAGACAATGCAGGTGCTGTTAGTTTCATACGTTGACTACTGTCATGGATTCTAGTCTCCGAGATACAGCAGACATCAACGTGCAACGAGTCTAGCGTTCGTGCGAGAGCCGCTTGCTGACCTATCTGTTTTAGCGTGCGAACGTTGAAGGCACCTATATTAATTCGCGTTCTAGGTCTAAGCAAGGGACGAGGGAGGCCTGAAGCTGAAAGGCAAGAGACGGAACTTACCGGCTCAGTGTTACTACAGTTAGCTACATCTGTTGTGGGACCTGTAGAGTAATTATCAGAAATGGAGGTCGGGAGGGGCCTGAGAGCTAAATTTGATAGGACAGTGGGGGAGGGGTCAGCAGTAGCATGTTTTCGCCTATCCACCCTGCTGTATGCAGCAGATAGGGCGACCCGGTTTATACTGCGAGACGGCCGATGCAGTATGGATATTATTGTTGTGAATATTCATGGTTGTGTGTGGGCTGAGATACTGCCAGGACGCCCAGACCTAGACAGGAGAACGATTAGGGTTCTCAACCAAAGCCTTTGGCTCAAAAGCCTGTACCGCAAGGCAGCGGTTGGGTGGCAATGTACCAGAACTGGTACTTTTTCCGGAAAAAGATGCCAACCTTCTTCCAACCCCAACCTGGAGGACCAGGAGACTGGTTTGTCAGACCTCTACCCATTGGCCTGCCTGGTATGAGTGACTCTATCGGTGTGGTGATCACACCGTCCAGTTTAGCCCAATAGGTCATCGAGATGCGCAAGCCGTCACACCACGTCAAGGTCCAGTCTCGTTGTGACAGGTAATGTAATTGTTACCTGATGGCAAGTTGATTAAGACGCGTTCATGGTTGAGTACTGTGGAGCAGTCTCCTTCAGATATGTTGTCTTTTTTGCGTCGAATTCCGTAGCTTAATAATATACGGTGCAAGTAGTGCACATAATTGCATCGGCCGACTGTCATTGTCAGTGCCCGAAAGTCGACCATATCACTGGGTTGTTTCTCTCTTCCGTACTGAGACGACTGAGTTGTGTATTCATGTCACCGGAACAAACTACGAAGTCGGACTACGCAGTGTCACACTGAAAATCAGAGGAACATTATATAACTTAACCTTATCAGCAACTGAATTATTCAGTTGAAGCATATGAAGACAATGCAAACCTCGACCGAAGTGCCAAGTCCAACAGCGCGTAAACTATCACTTAGTGAGTTCCGACCTAGCACACAACACTGCCTTATGACTCAGTCCGACGATGAGATTCAGCTCGATCGTTACTAAGGAACATGAGACTGAACCACTGGTCTACAGCATTGCCCAACGGTGAAGTCAGGTGAGTGACAATGCTAGGGTATTAAATGAGCGCTTCGGGGACAGCCTACATCCAGTTCCCTACTCGAAAGTGTTCGTCAGGACAGCTTGGTGACCTATTTGTCGGTGTGAGAACACCAAAATTGCCGAAGTTTACTATTAGTTAACGAGAAACCAGAGTTAGAATGGTAAGTAGAGGAAGACAACTGTATCATAAGAACATCGATAGCTTTTGGAACTTCTCTGTAGTTTATGCTGTAGGACGAGGTTGGCTTGAGAGACGATACCCGGAGCTGCCGAGTTAATAGCATATCACAAAACAGCACGATAAGTTTTCTAGGCGGACCCCATCCAAAGCCAGCGACCTAGGATCTTGTCGATCTCATCAGTGTGATTGACAAGAATTTTCAGTTTCCAACTAATTGACTCACAGTTGCCAGTCATTGTCCGACTGAATTAGGTTTCAAAACTTTAATTCACATAGCCAAACGTCGATGATCGTATGTGTTTACTTGGCGCGGACATGAAAAATATCTGCATTAAACTAACCCTAACTCGACTAATCTACCATGCTGAGGACAGCATTTCCCTCTATTCCTGGGTGGATTTTCAGCCGAAATTTCAACTTTCCAACCTGCATGTTCGACATCAGTGGCTTTTGTAGGACAACATGCTTCAAACCCATGGTTTACTGGATACGTCATCGTGGATTATTGACAAATGTCGCTGTCTATCCCTCTGTTCTACCATAACATCCACTTCGAGTTCACCAAAACATTTCAATCACGGATTTGACAGTACCCAGCACATTCTATTCGCCTGCAAGCACCTGAGTTAGTATTTATACTGGTCATTTGCCCGCAGATATTGAGTTTTGAATGCACAATATCTAGTTGTTAACGCTGTCTGGGTTGCAAGACGAGAAGCACGTCATTAACGTCGGAGCCAAGGTCAACAGTTTCTGCAGAACACTCTAACGAGAAGCTAACCTTGACTAATTAAACTGGTGGAAAGCTCATTCAAAAATGACTTAGATCTGACTGGATAAGAACTTCCATCAAGTTGTGTAAGATTATTTTGTTATTCCAATGAACTCAAAGCAAGGTCGGAGCACGATCGGAATGTCAACACTGACCTCAAGGTCTCATAAGGCGATCGTTCTGACCAGTGTGCCATTGACCTCACGTTAGGCATGACCGACTGAACATGTTCTAATGCCCAACCACCTTCGTATGTGAGCAGTATTTAGAAAGTCTTATGACCTCTATGATTTCTAATCTAATGGGAAATCCTAATCAGGAGGTCATTGACTGGAGCTAACAGAATTACCCTGTCTTCTCTCGAGCCAATAGGGCAACTTGAACATTACCGACAAGTGAATTTGACTGAACGTTTACATACGATAATTCGGCAGTGGTTGATATTAAATAAATGGCGTGGTAGCTGCCTTCTGAGAGAGCCAGTTGGAGTTAGAAACCCAGTAGTAGCACTGATATGCATTACTGACTAGTACAAACGAGGCTAAAATTCGAACCTAGAGTTTCAATGCGAGGAGGATTGCCAGAACAGTTGGTTTGAATGAGAAAGCCGCTTTCGAATATCAGCAGTGTTCAAATTTTATCGATAAATTTCTTGACTTCTTACTAGTGAGAAAAGACGTTGCCCTCACACTTGAACAGCTTTCTCAAAAATACACATGAGCTGGTGTGATATCGAAACAACACAAGCATGAACAAATGAAAAACAATTGACTCAGCTACTTCAACCACCAGTCTGAAGACAAACCGTTTCGATTGACAGGCTAGAAGACTAACAAATGAAAAAATGATACAAGGACGCTCACCTTTGTTGCCAAACTAGGGCTGTGTCCTGAGCCCAGTATGAGAAGTCCGGTGGTAATCTCACTTAAACTTGAACCTCCATGACCACCTTCATCCCTCATGCCATGATCACCTGTGAGAATGAAGATCCAACGGTCATTCTTGAATGCGTCGTGGTTGACCTGCGACAAAAAGTCCAGCAGAGAACATTAGATGCATTGTTTGTGAATGAGAGCATAGTCAGAAGAGTACTTACTAACGGTTTAAGCAGCATCCCCATCACACGATCCATTTCTAGAAGTTTTCCACGAATACTACGTCCGTTTGGTCCTTCTACATGACCGATGTGATCTAAACCAAGGTAATGAAGTATTAAGCCATTCCAAGTTTCCGGACGCTGGAGCAGACCACTCAGATGCCGGGTGACATTTTCATCAACCTATAGATAGGACATAGTCACCGATATGCAAACTCACCTGGTAATAATCGTTCACGAAAAACGATGTCGTCCCATCGAAGTGTTTAAACGAATCAGGAAACAACTTTATCCATGTATCATCACCATAAAATTCCAACAGCCATCCCTTGTGACTCAGTCTATGCAACCAGTTATCCTCGTGCATTGATTGAGCATTCAGATTCTGCAACACATCTACAAACTTCGGTACACGACCAGAGGTAATGGCCTAATCAGAAAATATGAGTTAAAAACAAACAGCAAGTAAACACCTTGATACGCGGCATTGTTACAGTTGGCGGTTGAATGAAAGATACGGAGCAAGATGATGGCAAGCTACTCATGTAAGACCGTAGAATGGGCCAATAGAGTGTATACTGCGGAGAAAACAGCAAGTCACTACGAAGCCCATCAATCACAACGAGGACAAAGCGGGTTACAGTCACCGAATTGTTATCGAATACCTCTAAAATTAAGTAGATGAATGCACTGAATGTGGCACTGTTTACCGTCAGCACATTTGGAGTCTACTTGATCTGCTGGAAGTAGACCACAAAGAAATACAAAAAGACCGCATGAATAAACTCCCAGTATGAAAAAAAACTTGTTCGGACCTCCAACAGACCAATCAGGGACGTGCATTTCGGGCTGCAAAATGACAAAGACAATAACTTTACTCTTGTAACGAGTGGATGCTAATTAAAAACCATCAGAAGACACCAAAATGAACAAGATGTGATGTAATTGAGAATAAGAAGTCGATAAACGAGAATAAACAGAATTTCGGAAATTCGCCTTCAAAATAAACTAAGGAACGGCCCAGCCAACCGCCTTGCGTGGTTTACGGCTGAGCAAACACTTGGTTCACGAGATAACACATAAGCGCATGTACGCCATGAAGTGTTTGCTGTCATACAGCATAAAAGTCACATGTGAGAGAAACACTGTGGGACGGTCCGCAAGCAAGAATTGAATCTCGACATGAGGGCATGTAAATGGCCTGATGGATTAAGTATCAACAGTCGTTCATGCCCAGAACGCCGTTAGGTCGGGTTCTAAAGAAGTAGGATCTACTGTCTGTCCGGATTGAAAGGCCACCCCCACCCCCCAGTAGGAAGACAGAACTACTTTTAGTCCACTGTCACTACCTTGTGATACAAGCCCTGCTCAAAAATCCTAATAGTCTTCCTGCCCAGGTCTGAACGTCCAGTTAACATTTCAGTCAAAACGATTGCCGATATCCGCATTCGGACTAGCCTGTAATGGTCAGAGAAGGTCTGCGAATACATGACACCGCAAGCGATGTAAGCTACATCACTTGTGGCTTCATCGATACAATTCGAATTTTATTCAACATACTTGAAAGCTCTAAGCAAGTTTAGCTAGATCCGCTTTTGAGTGCCTCTGTAGTGGACAAGCAGGTATGCGCTTGATCCCCAACCACCAACAAACTGGAATGATTTTCCTAAGCAGCAATCGAAACGTAGGTCCCTAACAGGCATCGAACTAAAATAACGCGACAGGAGTTTGGAAACAAACCGTATATTTCCAGCAATATTTGGAAATATGATAGTTAGATCTAGCATGGTCTTGGACCAACAAAAACAACCGAGAGAAGAAGGGAAAAGGCGAGGGCCACGAGTGATTTTCCCTCAACACATAAATAATTCAGAAACTACGATGAAATGAAGGTTATAAAGTTTTGATAGAATGGTACAAACTGTATTTTCAAACGAAAGCTGAAAACAGCATGTTTCATTTAATCTCACATCATCATATACCATACGGCGATTAAAAAGTCCATTACAGGTAAATCACTCCCGTACGTTCAATTAGCATGGAGCGCCTTTCGTAAAATATTTAAGGAGTACGCGAAACTTTACGAATGTCTGAATGACATGCGCAAACTTCAACAGGAAACTTGCACAAGCTTCCCATTAACACTTCGCAGACTCCAAATATTAAGAAACGATAAGCAGCAAACAATTTATATAATATATTTTGTTTTACAGACTACAGTCGCAAAACATTTTGGGTTGTTCATCAGCAAACTGATGGCTATCAGATCTAAAAGATAAACATGGAACATTTACGACTTTCATGCTAGTCTGTCGAATATGTACACTCAGTCGACCAAGTTAAAAGCCGCGTGAATGTTCCCGGGAATACTTATTCCAGGAATAGACGTCTGGCTACCGACTACGCACGGAACGTCTGTGAAATGATTTATTTTAAAGGTGCAAGTGAGGTGACATTGTATGTCAACAGGAAGTTTGGGACTAGAATTGCCGCACTACAAACAATAAAATAGACACAATAGACGAAATCAAATTACGAGATCTGCTGAAAGTCGAAGGACGTTATTGCCTTCTATTACAATAAAAAGTGTTAAGGTTCGTTGCCTTCGTTTTTGATAGGACGAGTGGATCATAATCAGACTGTCTGACATTCTTCTTAAACAACACCAGTCCATGTTTGGTGAGCCACATCGGGAGGTCGACATCCGGTTATAGAGCAGCAATTTTTTGTGTAGCACTAGTTGCGGTACACAGGAGTGATCTGACGGAGTGTACGCATCCAGAAGAATGAATTCCCATTGAGTGATTGCAAAGTTAAGAGACTTTATGATAAGCAACACGGCTTTTCACAGCATCCCGTTGCAACACTCTACTTGACCGTTACCCTGGGGAGTTGTATGGCGTCGTTCTACTTATCGCGACTCCCTTTCCGTGAAGAAACTGTTGAACACTAGACGACATGAATGACGATCGGCGATCAGAATGAATGTAGGCCGGAGTGCCTAAACGAGAACAACTGACAAAAACATTTAATAACGGTCTCGCTAGTCTGGTCGGGACATGCAAAAGCAAAAGGAAATCGAGAATATTCATCAATAATTGTTAATAAGTAACGATTGTGGGTTACTGATGGAAGGGGACCCTTAAAATCAATCGACAGTCTTTCGAATGGTTGTGTGGTTTTTATGAGCTCGCCTCGAGCTTTGGAGAAAAAACGAGGTTTGATTTCACAGCACACTGAACATTTGGTAATAACGCTTCGAAATTCTTCCACAGAAAAGGGGAGGTTTCTGGCGCGCAAGAAGTGTATCAATCGAGAAACACGAGGGTCATCAAAAAAACGGTGTAGCGGACAAGCTCGTTTTTCGGTCATTTATTATCAGGCCGAATACATAATATCTATATGAAGCACTGTTGACAAAGCGAAAGGAAAAAACAAGTAGCAAGTTCAACTGAGGTCAAACACGTCATCGATACATACGGAGACAACGTTTTGATACAATTACGTCACAATTATGACGCAACTGGAACCGTAGCAGTTTGATCGGTCATGGTGTGGGTGGTAGGACCATGGCAACCGCAAAACCTGAACAAAGCGCTTCTGTGCGCAGACGGGTGAGTTATTTAGTCAGATTCTGATCATCGCACCTGCAGCCGGAATTCGGCATCTCACTGCCCTTGACTAACCGTCCTTGATTTATCCAATCGAAAAGAAACAAAGGCCAGAGTGATGGCATGGTGCGATACTCCTATATATATGCAGACAACGTGTAGATACCACTATTGTTATTAGTATGGTGCGATTCGCAATAAGCCATCATTCCGGCCTCTTTTTTCTGTCAGATTGGCCGAATCAAGGACGGTTACTCAAGGGTAGTGAGATGGCGAATTCCGCCACAGGTGAGACCATCAGAATCCGACTGAATAACTCACTCGTGTGCGCACAGAAGCGCTTTGTTCAGGTTTGCGGTTGCCTTGGTCTACCACCAACACCATGATGAGCTGATAATGAGAGCTAAGTTTCCAGACACATTTGTTTCTATAGACAATGTCACGATATGCGGGAAGACTGCCGATGAACATATTGAGAGTCCGCTTAACTTCATGGAAATGGTCCAAGCTTCCGGAATTACTTTTATTAATCCCAAGCGCGATTCCTTCCAAGTGCCATTAAGTTACTGAGATACGAGGTGTCTCGTGGAGTTATTAAGTCAGATGCTGATTGTCTCGAACCTCTTCGAAATTTGGCTCCCAATTGATCGCTCGGTTTTCCGACGAGATATCCTCTTGTACACAACACAGCGTTCCCGTTAACGGATGAAGCTCGAATCGCCTTTGCAAATCTGAAAAAGGGAATTCATCACTATCATCCTAGACGGCAACACATTAGTGTTTCACACTGACGATTAACTGCCATACAACCAAGAGGAAAAAAGCAAACACTGTACAGCAAAAGAGAAGAAAAAGAAGGGACCTAACCATAAAAATAGCTACGTCTATATTCAAACATACATCAAGGCGCCTACACCTTGCAAACAAACAACCGAGCTGTAAGTGAAAGTAAGGCGTCATCAGCAAGACAGCTTCCTTACGGCTTTCACTGCCCCGCGTCATTAGGTGTCATTACAAGTGACCGGATGGATTTTTGGTCGTTGAAGTGGATGCTTCTGATGTTTTCGTTGCTGCCTTGACACGACATTGTACACCCAACCTCCGCTTCTGACCATGCAACCCTGGGCGATTGCACCCAATTTTGGCGCCGTCAGACGCAATTAATCAGTCGCTTAAACATTTTCATTGGTTTTAGGCAGCTCCTACTGACGTTCGTTTGCATGAAAAATGCACCGCCGCATGGCTGTAGACCTCACCGCATTCCGAGTCGTCGCTTGTGTTTGCCAACATCATGTAGCTCCACAGCTACTGACCATTCCTGCGGAAACTTTTGTTGTCCTGACTTGTATGATTTCCCGCATTCTTTTCAACACGTCTGCCAGCCTAGTCTTCTCCAGCACTGGACTCACTAGCCAACGCTACCTTGCTGACCTATCGCGACTCGGAATGCGCTCACCACATTGCGGTTGGCGAACTGACTTAGAATCTGGCTTCGTTTAGTATCCACGGGTCTAAACAATTGGCAGCTCTGGTTTTCTAAGCCACCTCTCGGACACTTCCAGCGGTATCGATCTTATGGTCACATTCAGCGTTGTGTACACTTCGGGTTCAACGTCTTCGCGGCCGAAGCCACTAACGTCTGCCACAGCCTGATTCTTTGATGATTCGCCTTCGAACAAGACTAGATATCTTAACACATCTCAGACATCTTTCACGTTCTGTTCGTCATAATATTTGTTGGTGGTTGCTTCGTTCTAGAGTTGGTAATCTATTTACGCCTTCAATTTCAGCTGTCATACGCCAATTGTTAGGCCAATAAAGCCTATCATACGGGTCTCCTATTGTTCTGGTTCTGACGCGAAGTCGTTATTTTGCACTGTTGAATCTGATCGTTTGCAACAGTTTATCCTCCTGACTACGTGATTGGACGGATCCTACGTCTTGAAAGGTTTGACATCTACCTCCAACGCAGTTAACGCCTCTAAAGAATGGAGTTACTGGTTTCGCACGTTCATTAACTTCTTTTCATCCCCTGACAGTCCCAATCCTACTAAATTGACCACCTTGATCAACTACATCTCGTCTTGGTCTATAAGTATATATCTCCGAATGCGATAATTATGACGATGTAATTTCCACACTACGGTACCTCTGTGTGAAGCTGAAGAACGAAGTATTTGCTGGTCACCTGTTAGCGACTTGTAGACAGGAAGATGGATAGTCACTGGACCATTTTGCTCAATGACTGAGGTCACTTGCAAAAGACTGTAACTTCAAAGCCACCACAGCCTTGCAGAACTGATAGGATTCAGTCCAAGATAATTTCACAAGTGATCCACTGTCCAGCCAGATGCGACAGAGGCTGTTGGAACGGAAAACTGAGTTTCCAGGCCGCTTTTGATCATGCCAGATCGCTTGGATTGTCAGAAAAGCAGTTCCAATTATACCAGTCTGCTCCGACGAATACCTACATGGCTGCAACAGAGGTATCAGAAAATTTGCCCAGCCCTGTCAAAATGTCTGACGTGTATGCCTCCAGCTTATCGACTGGCAAATGCTTCTTCTGTGGATATGACAAACATCACTGTTCGACGGGCTCTGCTCCGGATGCATTATGCATTGGATGTGGAAAGAAGAGACGCTTTCAAAAGGTTTGCCTGATGTCTCGGAACAGACAGCCCTGTTCCTCCGTCATCCGTCCGTTCAGTTCGATGACAACAGCGGTTGCTCCGGACTGTCTTTCAAATGCTTTGATTGATCTCGAAGTTAGTTGAACTCGCTTACATACCTCGATAGACGCCGGTAGTTTTAAAGTTATGTAGCGTCTTCCTTAGTGCTACGGAACGACTGAAAAGTTCACAAATCTCGCAGTAAGATAACAGTGGCCTCTACCGCCCTGTCAAGGAACACGCGAGGTCATGTCTTGGTATCGATTTGGCATAAAGATGCTGTGTACGTGAGGACTGAACGTTCAAATTGTCTTTTTGGTCACGACTTTCTTATACTTCACAAAATCGTTGAAATTCCATTCGGTGGGACAAAACCACCGTTTTCACTCTGTTCACTGACCTCAGCTCACATCGAACCTCCTCGTCTTTTTCAAAACCTGGTGCGAAACTGCAAGCCCATCGCGACAAAATCCAGAAGGCACAGTCCAGCCGACGAAAAGTTTATACGTAATGAAATTCGCCGTCTGCTTGCTGAGGGAGTCATCGAGACTTCCTCTTCCAAATGGGGAGCTCAGGTCTTGGTAATCGCTAACGACGAGCACAAAAGAAGAATGGTCGTTGATTATAACCAAACGATTAACAAATATACCTCTTGGATGCCTATCCCCTCCCCAAAATTGACGAGATGATCGAACGCATCGCCACGTACGACACCTATAGCACTCTGGATCTCCCGCATCATTAAGTGCACTCACTTCACAGACAACTCGGCCAAACAACAACATTCACGCCACTGAGCTCGATTAGCCGCCATCTCACCTAACGTCTCAAGCCACCGACTCTGTGAGTCGCGAGGGCCCCAGCCCGGGAGACGAACCCGACCTACAGTGACCAACCCTTCGTGAACGATTTCATTTGTCTACGCCAGGTCATCATCTGTCCACCTCGCACCTTGCGCCAGTCGGCCGCAGCGTCGGCAAACAGTGCTCGGTGTGGCAGACGACTAGCTAGCATCCTTAGTACATGACCTAACCATCTAAGTCTGTGCAAGTGTAAGGATTGAACGGAAGAACTCGTTTGACAATAGTGCCAAACACCCGCTTCCTAACCTCCTCGTTGCTCACTCGCTGGTGCCACCCGATACGAGCAAATGAACATTAGACATCGTATATGATGAGCGCAAGAGGGGGGAACAAAGTTAACGCAATGGAGGTCTTATTCATTTTACAACTGAGCCGGGAGAGCTGGAAAGGTTGGGTAGTAAATGTGTTGGAGCACGTAATTTACATTCAGTACAATCAGTTTGCATAGACAAATTACACCACACACATACAGTGCGCATTTGGCGTGTGAGCATGCACGGAGCGACTACAATCAACACCACTGGAGATCGCAGACGACAGTACCATCAGAAAACTCGAGAGTGAACTACTATTTCACAGAAACCTACGCAGACCGCATAAGACAACAAGGCATGTGTGCTGTGCACGATAATACACGTATGATTTGTGATTTTGGAACTATTAGGCATATAACGATACACATAACAGCAGAAGTGGATAACGGACACTTTCAAAATGGAAGTCATCATATGGATATGCATATATGACTTGAATGCTAGTCGTAGACCTTGATTTTTTGAGTTGTCGTTGTTGGGAAAAATAGTTTTCCGAAAAAACCGCTGAAGTGAGCTTGGTATCTGGTGCAGAAATTGAAATCACCGAAATCTGCGTCATGACCTCATGTGCTTGTTTTAACTGACCGTTAATTGAAAACGACCTTAGGGTATATCGGTTTCGAAATTCGGTATGGCTGCTGTTGTTTTGGTTGGTTTCGTGTGAGAATGTTAACACAAGGATGTTGAAGTAATTTTTACATTTATTTTTCATTTTCATGTATTTATGATTTTCTTTAATTTATTTGCAGGAAATATATTATATTGCGACTCTTA
>LOND01002050.1:8010-28459 GCA_014220965.1 Paragonimus kellicotti | reverse complement strand
ATTTTGTGGGCAGGTGGAGAAGTGTAGGAATTCCTTCGGGTCTTGTTGCTTCAGCTGGAACTAGCCACCCATTTCCCAAATTCGTAGACTTCACGTTTCACAACTTGTCTAGGTAAGACAGCTACTGGTCTCGTACTCCCAAGTCTCTATTCAAACCTTTTGCATTGTGAACAGTAGCTTCCAGCTGGCGATAACCGTCATATATTCACCGGAGTAAATCAACTCAGTGGGTTATTTTAAAACGAACCTAAGTGTTGTTCGAAAAGCAGCGGAATTTCTTCAATAGGAGCCGTATGACGGTTCACAACTTATGACAGCGGATTTTATTTTTTGCATACTCCGTTGTTTCATACTGCTAACTGCTTTGAATAATGTCCTGCCTTATATGCGACCAAATGGGGCTCAAGAAAATAAACTCGTTATAAACAACCACTTGTTCATGTATATTATTGTGCTTCCTCTTGTTGGCTAAACCCAATCAACCGTCTGTAGCCGGCCTGTAAACTAGCACGCAGCCATCACTACCCCAATAGGGCTTGAGAGAGGTTTTGAGAACATTTGACCCCAATTACTATCCTCGAAGTGGTAAGCAGTTGTTTCAACCTCCTTGGGTCTTATCAACACCATGCTCCCCGGACCGCTGTTTTGTGTTTGCCCAGCTGTATAACACTTTCCGAGGCCTTTGAGTTCGATTCTCAGGCGCGTGTAGTGCTGATAATATCTAACAAGGTCGAACCAGTTGTCTATCACTTAAATTTGGTCATTGGCATGAAGCGTTTCTGAGATAGGCTATAACTTGTCTCCCGGATGCCATTTGGTGATTGCCAACCATACTTATGGTGATTCCCCTCAGTTCATAAGTACTAGATGCTGACGGACTACCATGTATAGCCGAGTTGGATTACAAAACACGTAAGCTCTTTCCTGTCAGTGCGTTTGTGCTATTTGGGATAACGCAAAATAGTTGGTTGATGAAAAATCACTTGAGCAACTAAGAGTGATTATTCCAAAGGTTTTCACGAACCGATTTGATCGTTTCACTAGACCTGAGCCGGCAAGCGACAGATTTTAACGTTGTTTTGCCAAATTAGTCTTCGACCGACCAGATATTGACTATTACCGTGGTTTGCTCTGGCACGTTGTACGTCCTCATTCGGCAAAATAGTTTCGCTTGGGACCAATATTTGGTGGACTTTGAAACAAATTTGTATCCGAAGTCCAACCGAGGCCACAGTTCACTTGATGGGCTTACCAAGTTCCTGCGATATTTTTGAGGAATCTTGAACGACTACACGAAGTCATTGCGCTTGACTGTGCGCTGGTCACGTTACAGCTATGTGGTTCTGGCTGTTGCATTGCACACTTTCATATGATGAGACCATGGTTGCGTAGGTTGCACATAGCGTTTTGGTTCGTTTTATTTGGTGGTCCACCGTCTAGATCAACGGTGGCTCGAATCGTGGTAATTATTAGTAAGGCTTAATTGGGAATGTATGTACGGCCTTGTCTATGCAACCGGATATGTTGGCACAAACGTTGCATATAATGTGGAGTTGAATAACGCCAATGAAAATATGCATGGTACGTGAGTAGTAGAGCATCGAATATACGTGAACAATAAAACTGCATAACGAACTGTTAGAATTTGCCATAATCCGGATGGCGCACCAATAATGATTTTGACTATTGTGAATCACCCAATGAGAGATGGGAAGCTTGTGGGATATGCCGGCCGGATGGGTTGATATGAGAATAGTTCTTCACCTGTAATTCGTTTGATGGAAGAAGCCGTGGAATCGAGAATCCTCACCGTGTGGAGGCGTCGGTGCAGGATGTACTGTTCGGTATGGTGGGTAACACTGAATAGTCATTCTTCTTGACGCGTCAGGATGGAAGTGTGTGTGGAAAAAAACCTGAGTAGTTGCTGTGACGGTGTTTTTAGCCATGAGCCATACCAAACATTGGACAAGGTAATGTGTTGGTGACCGTTGGGATCGATGGTTACTTCGGGCGTTCCATGTCAAGCGCTATGTCGGACCTCGGTCGAATAAACATAACGGCCTTTATCGTTCATAGTATTTTTCGGAATGTTATCAACGTCGAGAAACGGTGCATATTGAATACGACATGTTAGAGAGGTGACTGGCTTGGAAGCGTACATGACAAGTTCAATAAGTGAATTAAGAATCATGTACAGACGAACGCATTGGAAGGTGTAGCGATTGGGTTTACCACGGTGGTTCGGTTGGACGGGACAGCAATCTGTCAGCCTCAGACGTGGTCATCCGGATCCGTACAGAATTTTGCCCACCTATGCTTTATTGTCTGCATAACTTCTCTGTAGTGGTAAGTCAGTCTGTAAGGACCAGAGCGTAGCCTGAGGTTGCTCTGTATTCAAGGGTTACGATATTTAGTAGGCATTAGCCGAAGTGCTGAAATGTGTTGCAGATAGAGACCAATTTTTGTGTCCAACATGTCCCTCTGCGTGGTATTAATTCTAATGAAGGCATCCACGTAGGTGCATTGTAAAATCGTCATCATCATAGACAGCAATACATCAGTGGTTCACACTGATGCTTAACTGCCACACAACCACGAAGAAAAAAAGGAGGGGAGGGGAAGTGGACCTAACTACTAAAAATAGCTACGTCTATATTCATACATCAAGGCGCCTACACCTTGCAAACAAACAACCGAGCTGTAAGTGAAAGTAAGGCGTCATCAGCAAGACAGCTTCCTTACGGCTTTCACTGCCCCGCATCATTAAGTGCACTCACTTCACAGACAACTCGGCCAAACAACGACAACTGAGCTCGATTAGCCGCCATCTCACCTAACGTCTCAAGCCACCGACTCTGTGAGTCGCGAGGGCCCCAGCCCGGGAGACGAACCCGATCTACAGTGACCAACCCCTTCGTGAACGATTTCATTTGTCTACGCCAGGTCATCATCTGTCCACCTTGCGCCAGTCAGCCGCAGCGTCCGCAAACAGTGCTCGGTGTGGCAAACGGCTAGCTGGCATCCTTAGTACATGACCCAACCATCTAAGTCTGTGCAAATGTAGCGACTGAACACAGAGAATTTGACAATCAGTGCCAAACACCCTTCCTAACCTCGTTGCTTACTCGCTGGTGCCACCCGATACGAGCGATTGAACGCAGACATCGGTGGTCAAATACCTGGAGACGGTTCACGTCCTCTACCCTGAGTGGCCAGTTTCGCTGCCGTAAAGTAATACAGCCCTCACTGTTGTTTGATATACACGACCCTTAAGCTTTAGGGAAATACCTCTCTGTCGCCATAGGTCTCAGATTAGCGAACACCACCCTAGCCTTGGAAATACGCGCTTCTATTTCATTCCCTACACCTCCGACGCCACCGCTGATGCAGCTTCCCTAGGACAGTAGTCGAAGTATGACACTAACAACATACACACTGTTTACCTGATACTGGTTATACACTGTGGTTGACTCCACGGTTTCAGCTACCGATCAAGCCGGAGCAGGCATTGTCCTCAGCACGACGGCCTCAGCCGCATTAGTAGATTGGATTTCTGTTAACAGTAGACTTGAACGCAGGGGTGTACCGACCATGTATGTGAACATACTGTCGGTGCTCTATACCCATACTTCAGCTCAGGTTAGGGTTTACGGTGAACTGTCTGACAGTTTCAGCACCAGGAGCGGCGTACGTCAAGGCTGTCCCCTTTCACCATTTTTGTTCAATTTCGTCATAGACGAAATAATGGAGGACTGTCTGCGGCACTCAAATGATGCCGGCGTGGACCTCCTACCTGGTGAAAGACTGACTGATCTGATTATGCTGACGACAATGTACTGTTGTTTGACACTTTCCAAACAGCACAAACAATGCTATTTCGCATTCTGCTGAATGCTTCGGAATGCGGTTTGCAGTTTCAGTATGCAAAGTGCTTCTGCAAGGTTGCTAGGATTACGTGGTTCAAATGTTAGATAATGAGGCCATGGAGGTTGTTGACCGGTTTGTATAACTGGGAAGCTGCATTGGCGGAGGTGGTGATGCAAGGAATGAAATAGAAGTGTGTATCTCGGAAGCCAGTGCGGCATTCGCTAATTTGGGACATCTCTATCTAATATACGCGACCTTTCAAGTATCAGTGAGATACCTCTCTGTCGCCAAAGATGTCCCAAGTTAGCGAATGCCGCACTGGCTTCCGAGATACGCTTCTTTTTCATTCCTTGCATCACCACCTCCGCTAATACAACTCCCAGGTATACAAACCGGTCAACAATCTCCATGACTTCATTATCTAACATTAAATCCACGTAATCACAGCAATCTTGCAGAAGCACTTTGCATTGTTGAAGCTGTAAATTGCATCGTTACCATAATGCATGAATTTCGTTTGTGCAACCGGCCAATCTTATCCGGATACTGTCTAATCCATACTCTACTCGAATCGGGTTGATTGATGTCGTCTACATAAAATAATACCAGCTATCCTTTTCATGGCGACTACTGATGAACCTTCTCAGTTTCTAGTTACAACTGTTAGCTAACCTTCCAGAATTCCACTCGTCATATACATTTCGGTATGTGAGAAGGGACCGCCGAGGAAATCGGATCATTTGTTTCATGGATATTTTGCATTTTACTCAACAGTAGCTTGTGAACTCTCTATCGCGCTCCAATGATTATTCTGATTTGCGTCAGTGATTCTTTGAGACAGTAACCACTGTCCTGTTCTGTTTACGTCAGGATACCCGGCTTATCCTTCGTATTCCAAGGTAACCGTTGCGTCTACCGAACTCTCTTCCGTATTCAGTCCAACAATCCGATCTTCTTTTGTTGCCTGTTGGATGGAACTGTCAAGATTGTTCACATCGGGAAAAGATGTCCTTAATCCATCGAAAGTTCTTGCAACGCCACTTACAGTCTGTCATGGCCGACGATGAATGCCTTCCTTTCGAAACAACTGAGATTTGGTGTCGAAGACCCGCGATCTCACTCCGGTTAAATAGCTGCGCCATCATGAGTAGGATTTTTCTAGTGGTTTCATGCTGCTAATCCGCGAAATACTTATATGTACACTCCGCTGCCACCCACTGTGTTACTGACGAACCTCCGGTCAACTTTAGTAAAGTACATCGTTGACTTAGTTCGCCGAGTTGGTTCAAATCGGAAATCTGTTTATGTGCAGCTTCATTTGAATGTGGTAATGGGGCCGCGATCGGGAAAGTTACCTAACTTATGAATTTGTTTATCACCAGATGCGAGCTATGAGATACTTGTAAATGCACTGCCTCAGTTGTTCACGTTATTTTGCACAGAGTGCATTTCTCTACGTTCATCGTCAGTCCACATGGTGAGTCGATTCGTTGGTGCTACATAAGCTGTTCCTACATGTCTCCAAACTTATCGGCACTAGGAATAACCTTTTTTTCAGCACGCGTTGTTTCTGTTTGTCCCCTATTGCCCATTTGAACAGAATACAACAGTAGGTATGCGATCGTCATAATGTAAGGCAGCAAATGTTCAGCCCAGTTCAGTTCAAGTCACAGGATTTGACATCTGTTGCCAAAAATTATCCAGTTTCTTGCACACGTAGCTCGTTTGATCTTCGCGTGCTGTAACAGTTTGGGAGTATGAAATCTTCACTCCAGGCAAAAGTAGGCCGATAAACGTTCATTCACACTACAGCGTGTAGAGGCTAGCAGCTGGTGTGTTCGGCTTTGCACCTCGCCTGGACGTTAGATCTCAATCTGCCGTTGACATGCGCAGTGACAAGTAGATTATCTCATGAAAATACCACAGATCCTTTATTGTAATCGGTAACTATACGGATACAAACCCAGCCTTGACGGCAACCACATAGTTCAAGCGAAAGAAAATTTCCACAACTGCCAGGCGACTTCCTTCAATTTTATCCGGCACACTTTCCACATTTTAACCGGATCACACCTTTCCGTTCTCTCGACCACTGGCGATGTCATATATTAGTCGCCGCTTGTCCTAACCGTCTTGGGTTTTCATTTTCTGCTGGTGGGTGTTGTAGCAATAAACCGTAACGACAATGTTACCCCTCGAAAAAATTTCTCACTATGTGAATGCCGCAACCTACACTCATCATCCGAATTGCAGTACATTTGCGGTCTATATTGATGCTTCTTGCACTACAGTTATGTAGAAAACAGATTCTAATTAATCACTAGAGAAATTCAGGCATTGGAACTAATTTCCGAAGCCACCCATGCCTAAACTTCCATACCTTGCAAACAAACAGTTGGTCTGTGTATGGGCATGACGGCGCTCGTAAGACAGCATCCTTGCGGTTAACATCGCCATGCCTCATTAATAACATTTGCCCCACAAACAGCAGTTGCGTTCACGTCGATGAGCCTGTTGCCTTCCATCATTCTCAACCTCTTCAGTCATTGATCCTGTGAGTCGTGATAGTCCTAGCCAAGGCGGCTAACCTGGTCAACCACAGATAATCCTTTGGTTATTGACTTCCTTTCCTTTTGTAAAGTCAGTGGTCCATCCTGCATTTATTCCAGTCGGCTGCGGCATTGGTGAAAGGTGCACGGCGCGACAGACGGCTAGCTGGCACCCTCATAGCAAAAACATCTGAGTGTGAGTGTATTGAAGCATTGAGCCGACGAGCTCGCTTGATACTCGTTGCTAAATATCCGATATATATATATATATATATATATATATATATATATATAAATCGCTACCTACCTCATAATCTGGTCCTCTGCCACGATTGACCACTTTTGACAGCCTCAGATGGGGTCGCTTTCACGGTCGTCTTGAACACATGATCATCCTGCTTTAGACGAATACTACTCTGTCTCTAGAGATGTTCTGGGTTAGTGAAGAGGGTCCTAGCCTTGGGAATACGGGCATCTATCTCATTTTCTGCACCACCGTCGCCGCTGGTATGGCTTCCTAAGTGTACTACCTGGTTGGTAACTCCCATAGCTTTATGGTGCAAAATTAGATCAACGTGAACATTGCTGAAGCACTTTGTACTTAGATGCTGCAAAGCGCGTCACTTTGAGCGCGGTACCCTCCATCATCTGTGCCGTTTGAAAGTTGTCAAACAACACTTTGTCAGCATGGTCAAGATCCGTCAATCTTTCACCATGTAAAGAGTCTACCTCCATATTTTGTGTGTTCGTTAGACGGGTCACCGTATCGTCTATAAAATAAATTGGGCAGCATTGATGTGCGGGGCTATTGTTTTTGTGTCCGTTCGCCTTAGACCTCAACTGAAGCTGCAGTATGAAAATCGACTCTGGAGGTGTAGGTCTGATACACGTTTGTAGTTGAATTAAACTCAACTGTTTGATCAGTTGTACGTGTGAGCCTTCTCCGGAATCTGTCCAGCAGTAAAAATATCTATAAATCCTTCTCTAGTGTGAGACTCCGCAAGTGCTGCACGGAGTCAACAATTTACGATGGCTGTTAGAACCTTGACAATAATCAAGGTCAAATTTATTCCCGTGGTTTTTTTTCCAATATCTAATACTCAGTGACTCTGGCGCCAATGGACGCTCTCATTCGTCTACACCGGTCGAAGTAGTTAACTGAGAGCCTCCACAGATTCATCAATGCCTTCCTTGAAAACTGACAGCACGCAGTCGTATGGACCAGCGATTCCATTACGCTTCTAACTGAATGTCTGGTTCCATCGTCAGTGTTCTCGTCGGTTGGGTGACCTGAACAGTCCTTCAAATTGATGCGTTGTTCGTAAATAAATCGTGCTTTCATGTGTTCTACAGGATCATCGCTCCACCACCTCTAATAGTAGAAGAAATAACAACCGGTCCAACAAAAATCAGGCTAGCTCTCGACCATCCTGTTAAGCAGTGCTGGCAGGTTTCACGTGAGCTCTGAATCTTCTGCCTTCTCCGTCAAGTTCCGAGTCAAGTGTAAACACTGATTAATTACCTCTGTCACAAACATGCCTTTCACTTTAATAGGATAGCCACAGCGCATTCTCGTTCAATTAGTCAAATATTGATGATGGCTGCGATTCTACTGTAAGATATGCCCGACAGGTCTTTCACGTAAACAACGGTCAGCTTGCCGTCCAAAAGATGTGAGCGAGTGGTGCCCAGGTAAACACAACAACGAAGATGAAAGAACATCGTGCTCCCAAATTACATCGTTGAGCCGCCTCTGTCTAAGCGTCCATGCATTGGGTTGTTGTCGTCTGATGCATCTTAAAGTCGTATTGGGTTAGTAATGTCACTGTCGGGAGAGCGATAACTTCTGATACTTCCCGGTCGTTTATGCCGCGGAAGGGGTTGACTTGAGGGACCCCACCCCGAGCCACAATACCTTTTGGTCAGAGTCATGGCTGCCATGATGATGATAAGGCATCTTAAACTCGTTCAATCGGGCAACGGTATCACAAAGAAGTGACCACTACACAGCCAGATTGTACCGTAAGAAAACAGCTCGCTTTGTTCTTTTCATTTAAGATGTAGCTTACTAAATCGTTCCAAACTTTTCCACGACTCGTCCAACGAAGTTTTGATTCGGTTCAAACACTAAGGCTGCTGACAACTAATTAATAAACAAAGCAAATTGCCTACGATGGACAAAAAGGTGCAAAGATGTGTGGTAGTTACGACTGTAAGATTAAGCCAGCTTTAAACACGAAATACGATAAGTCAAATGTGAAAAATCACACTAACTTGAAACCACAAGTAATTGTAAGGTTTACTAATGGCTGTTCCGGCACTACCAACTGAAATAAATTGAGCGAGAACGCCGACCATCTGGTTGAAGTTCTCCATATCACCGTACTTACAGCTGAGAACGCGACGCACAGTCACATTTACGTCACTCGAACTCTTGTTAGTGTGTAATACCAAACTATAAAGCTTAGACTGATTCACATTTAAAGTGTCGGAATCCGTCTTGATTGGTTAAGCAACGTTTACCAGATACGGACTTTCAGGTTTTCATCACCACATTGTCTTGATGAGAACAGGATGGATACCACACAAAAACGAATCGCTGAATGATTCATCAATTAACATGTCTTGGGGGTTTCGTGGACCCAAGTTACCATTCGGTCGCTCTTTACGTTGTCGGCGTTGCACAGCTGCCTAGTTTAGCTTGTTTCATTTCTTCAACCTAGAAAGAAGTATTGTCCTCAACCAACTGCTGAATAGTGATCTTACCCCTTACTAGAGTAAGATGACAAACAGTGTATGGCGTTAAAATTTCGTTTCTTCCGGTAGTCTGAATCAAACTGTAGTGATAAAATTTGCACAGGTACAAAGGATACTGATGCAACCGTAACCATTGCCATGAGACTATCCCCGAATGTTTAATGGACTGTGTCTCGTCTACTTGTTTCCATTACGTAACGAGAGATATGGTTAATGCCACTTGCAGGTGGCCGCAGTTTTTGCGCTCAGCTAGGCTTGTCAACCGGCTGGGAAAAAAAACGCTAGACTCAAGCTGCGTTCTTGTTGAAGCTACTCATGAGTGCACGTCCTTGTCACGACTGGCATTCAACACGGTTGACTCATGATAGTTTGGAACAGAATTCAAATCCATCACAGCAACGGTATGCACTAATGAGACTCACACGAATGAAGCTCGAATCTAATGCTTTTCAAAAAACACCGGTGGAAACGTTCACCTGAGTGTGAAAACTACGACATGTGGATGGTGTTCGATGTATACTAACTATTTTTGTGGGCACCAAGAGGTTATATGCTACCAACTATTTAGTTCTATCTGTATGATGAAACTTTAGCGACCGGTTGTTACAAACTGAGCACCGCCCAAATCCGAATGTGATTCTCATTTTCGAATCCGAGTTGTTTGGTTTATTAAAAGGGCCACTTTTGAAGTCAATTGAAGGAAAACTTTGAGACAACAGGATAAAGACTTAAGAGACAGCAATCAAACTCTCCCAGGGATGTATATCCCATGGCCTCCAACTACTTGTGAAGAACGTGTCGACTGCAACAGACTGAAAAAACTGAACAGAAGACAGCTTAACCAGGTCCACAACTTTTTTTTTTAAAGAACTCTTGACTCTTATAACTGATAACAGGAATAATTTCTTTTCCACAACCATAATGCCCCCCAATCAAAACTAAGGAAAATTGAAAAACACAGGATTGCTTTTGTCAGACCAGTTCTAACATGACGAAGGACTTCTCGTAGATGATTTCCGTCTACGCTGGACGTTTACGTCACTGCCAGTCAGTGAGCTCTCATCAGTAACTAATAGTGAGAAGCTCACATAAGATCTGATTCAATAAAGCCCTCAGCCCGGGCTCGCAATAAACTTGACTCAGATGAACTCACCGGTTAGTCCACTACGAATGAGAGCATCGAGGTCCGATTTCACTATCAGAACTCATCAGTAAATATCCTTGTCCGCACAGACATTTCTATTTGTCCTTAAGATTATGAAGGAAGTTTAACCTCTACTCCACTGACTCCATAGTAAGCATAATCAAATCACCGTACCCAAATATTCAGCCACAATCTCGTGAGAATACTTTTGCGTATGCCCGATCACTCATATCGTAGTCGTTCGACCCACCCGATAACCCCGTAATCAGACCCTTAAGCTAGATTGAACCAACTGAGTAGTGCCTCAGGCGTCGATTAGAATGTTTGCATTTTCGTTGTTAAAAAGCATCCTTTGGCTGTGTTGCCAAGTTGTGTCACCGAAACTCAATACCGAGAATCTCGTTATTGTTTACATTCGTTTATTCCGACATTACTGTAATGGAAAAGTTCTCAATTCGGTTGATCACTGCAATTCGTAACGATTCGATATATGCCTCAAGGAGCCACGTAATCCTCAATCCTAGCTTGTGTGCTCACGGTTTTCTTGTCAAGACGTTACCACATGTCATGCTGATCATCTTTCAGAACATCTAAGTCAAACGCCATCTGGTTTATGTAAAGGAAAACACTGTAAATGCCTGACATGGGCGACTGTTCCTATCAAACTTCAGTCAACATCAAGATCAACGTGTTGGCTACCTACACTCTTCAAAGCATCAGAAGTAAAGTAACTCACATCGACGATAATGTTAAAGTTACCTTCATAAAATCTACCGACTGTGGTTTTCAAAACCAAGACTTCAATATTATCATTCATGTTAGTGGTTGTGTGATAAAGCCCGACTAGTCGAGTAATCTCTTCCCGACTGATCATCGCATGTCACCCACTTCACTTGTTCCAGCCGACGAAATTCTAATCCATATTCATCACATGTATAGGTCACCGGTTTATTCTCGATAAGTTCATGTGTTCAGTTTATATATGCATCAGTTTATATATGCATCGTCATCAGGACTGTTAGGGTCAAAGTAACAGGTCTTCCACACCTGATCAGCATCATCCCACCGTTTGCAGACACGTTTCCACTGAACACCGGTTATTTTGTCTACCTTCTAACAAGTCGTTCCTCATCGTAGTACGTGCAAACAGATCGAATACTCTGAACAAAATAAACGGCCATTGCGCGGCATGTTTTCACATTGCTCTTCAGACTTGTGAAAAGCATGTTGGTCACCGGAGCCAATTAAACCATTTTATAACTTCCTTTTTGAGGACCAAGCAGTTCTTCTAAGATCCTCCTAATGCGGCTTGCTCGATCATTCTCTGCTGGATTTTGCGAGAACGGTGGCTTAATCATTCTAATACTTATGAACTCTGACTAACATTACCACGTACTTTCGTGCCGGTTTTATCAACCATGCCAGCAATCTTAGAAAACGATACACGCCCATAAATTAGGTTCCCAAACCAATGTGAAGTGGTGTAGAAGTGCTAGAAGAACGAAGTAGTTATATCCAACACACAAAACTTCGCATGTCCAATCGGATAAGCGAGGTGTTCACTCAACCAGAAAACTGCAACTTACAAGCAGAGGATCAGTCTAATTCATGAACAGTTCCTCCAACAAACGCAGTCCTTCACGAGACGCTTAAGTTGGTAGCCTACAGATGAGTCAAGTCAATCGGAGGCCCACCAATGAGAAGAAACTGGACCTCAACGGAAGTTGAACAAGCAAGACTACGACGGCATCCCAACATCGACCACGGCTATGTCGGAGTACACCTTCATGTGCGAGGAATGGTTGATTTGACAACTAAGGATACAACTTGAAGAAAGGAAGGATATTTCCAAAAGGCATGCCAACTGGGTGAATTCTCAACCTACTTCTAATCCAGTTTATTTGCTTACCTAAATGATTATCACAACTGCTTCTTCTTGGTTGATGTTTTCACCGAACCCTCAGTCAATGGAATCAACATGAAAGTCTAATGATGCCGGCAGCTCGGAGATTCATAGTTCTCTGGGCCCAACGGCCAGAACGAATTGGGAGAAAAACTGTCCCATGATAACAGCAAATATCAGACGTACAGTTACTTAGTGTCTCCTAATTACGTATAAACTACTTGTCGATAAAAAGTAGCCCGTTATCATACAGAGAACGACACGATGACAAAATCACCAAAGTGGTCCATGAACCATTGTGCAAGTGTGGAGTGATCTATACTGGACCTAATGATCGTGAGCGAGAACCTATATTCACATTTCTCATCATTCAGACTCCATATGACTCGTTTGAAATACACCAATGCTTCCTCCTCCCTTCCGAAATTTACTCAGATATATTTATTTGATATGCAGAACGCCACAGCGGCTTGAAAACTAGCGAGCCCGTTAACCATGTTGGGGAACATTCCAAATAGAAAAACGAAAGGTTTGCAATCTATACAGAATTAGAATGACGTGTACAATCATTACAAACCACACTTCTCATTGCTCGTATCGGCTTATTATCACTTGCAAAACACAAAAGGAGTGCAGCATTCTGAATAAATTCGACGTGCTGGCGGCAATGCCTGACCGGTAGAAGCAGTCGGACGCCGAACACATATATACAAAACGTGGGTAGTGACGTTGTGCGCCCAATGGGAGACGGTTTCACTGGGGCGGGCCGGTAGTTTTGCGAGGAGAGAAAGCACGTGATTACTGCCTGGGAGGCCGGGGCATGAAGCGACCGGGAGGAAACCCCATCGCGCCCGGAGGAGCCGGTCGCATGATTCGTGTGAATGGGGGTCGGTTGGATGGCATTGGGCCGGGATTGAAACCCATTGAAGGGTTGGGCCATGATCCACGCATACGATTCTGGTTAGATGCAATGTGCGGCGCTCCGAAGCCCCCAGGTGGCGGGGGATGTGGACGAGAGGCCGGATGCGCATAGTTGGCAAACGGAGGCTGGTTATGCGGACGAGCGTTAAGTGAAGCTCGATCTGGCATCCTCATACCAAACGATAGACCAGCACCAGGATGCACATGGCCTTGTGGGGTGGGAGCGAACGATCTCGGAATCGGACCAGATCCAGGCGGGACCGGCATGGGGCGTGGCTTCAAAGGAGGAACACCTGGTGGCAACTGTTGTTGGGGCATCCAAGGTCGACCCCTCATATTGATCGGAGCTGGAAAAACAAAAACGAAAAATGAGTCTCAAGAAACGGCATCCAAAAGTAGTTTGTTCAAGGGTTGTCCCTATCGGTAATTGATCCAACTAAGGCAAAATGGCAGAAGGGAAATGTATCCGTTCAGCATTGAGCTGTTTGACAATTAATCATTTGATAATTCAACGCGGAGCATACCGGATTGTACTCAACTCACGCTGTTTGCACTGAACCCAATACACACACGAATTGTGGACAAGACCAAGTCCTGAAGTAAAACATTTTAAACCAAAGTTCAAACAAGGCCACCATGCAGTGTAAAAGCTAACCAAAGCGAATTTAGTCTAACCCGGCGGGTAAGAAGTAGGAACTCAATTGGGTAGGGATAAATACAATCAATATCTTTCATAAATTAACGCTTGGATTCCTGAAAAACCACGGCACAGCATGATTTCGGAAAATCAAACACTTGAGCTGCATCTATGCAAAGCCACAGTAAACAGTAACATTCAAATGAAAACAAGGCAGAAATTAGCTACCACGAAAACAACGCTTTCGTAGTAAGATGCTTGAAGATGGCACTACATTGACGAACTTAAATGAGCAGTTTCATTTCAGGTAGTCCCGAGCGTTACTTCGCAGATTTGAACACCCCATATCATTACGTGGCCAATGCTTGAATCAAAGCAGTCACACAGTCGCAGGCTACACAGTTCACTACCAATTACACGGTTGCGGATTAAAGCTCCAAATAGCTCGGTTACAATTGCCTAGGTTTTGCAAGCCTGATAACACAGTATCACGTTACCTATCGTACGGCAATAAAACACTCGTGATACAAAAGCCGAAAATGTTTCGGAGAGGATGTTAATTTAACTGCTCAACTGAGATCACTACTACCAATACGTAGAGAACCAAAGGCGTGCGGTCGGCAAATCTCAGTAAAGATCACCGCCCTGAAAGTCTGATGAAATGAGCAGATTTGAATTGGAATTCCGAAAGGTTACCTCGCATGCCAGTTTGTCCAGGCGAGAAGACAGACGTAGGGCCTGTCCAATTTGATACACGTGGATTGTTCACAGCATAAGGCATTCGAGTAGGGAATTCCAAAGACGGATCATGGTTCCGATCACGGCAGAAGTTCGGGTTAACTGGATGTTGCTGTTGAGGATGGACGGTCGTTAATGGACTATGTGTTTGATGGCAAGTACTTGACGCCACCATCGTCACATTCACTTGCGTATCCCGACAGGTCACCAAAGTGGGTTCTAAAAGAAGGGAGTGAAAAACAGGAACAGAAATAAATTTGTTTCCATAGACAGGAAAATTGAATTGATGAAAAAAGAATCCAGTGTTCACTCGCGAATCCACAACTCATTTTAATTAGTAAGTTAAAAACAACACCAGTAGGGATCTGATCAGTAGCCATTGAGCAACAATGCGAAACTGTTTCACGTGGCACAGAGCGAACTACATGAACATTGCTTGTGATTTAGGTGGTGTAGACGTAAAATCTGTTCTTCATTTGACAAGTCGAAGAAAGCTGTTATCACAAAAAGTTATAAAATACGAACGGGTTTTCAGCATGGAATTTACCAGACTACTGTTATACACAATAATCAACGTCATCAATGGCGAAACACGAGAGGAAATCCAAGCCCAGTTATAGGGCAAGGAGGAAGGGATGACAATTAATCAGCAAAATCCAGCTGTCTACTCCAAAACATTGATATCTACCAAACGTACAATCGATTTGCAAACGAGAGTTTGGAAACATCTGCCTGTTATCCCTCAGGCTTCAAATGCTTCTGTATCATTGGATCCGGACAATATAACGTTCTCTCCTCTTGAAATGCTCTCAAACAAAACCTAACTCAAACGGACATCAAAGCGGTAGATTCTAACAGCTGATCTAATGTTAAGAGTTCATTTTTTCACCAAAATAGGGGATGAACGACGGGTTGCTCACCTACGAGAGTTGCGAATTCCGATTTTGGATTGTCCAATAAGGGGTGTACGAATAGTCATGACGATTACTAACCCAAACTAGGTACGACGGGCGCACTGGGCACTTTAGATGGTTCGACCCCATCCAAAGGGTTTATAAACTAATGTTAGTCACCGGCCGCAAACAACCACAATAATGACCTCATTGGTCATAGTATCACTTGGCTAAGTGAACCTACTTGAGGACATCCGTTCTGGAAAGCCTTCGGTTCAGCGGGAAGTCTGTTTCATATTAATATCCATGTACTGAACATCATGAATGATTGCACTCCTTTCAAACAATGTATAAATCATCACTTGTCGGCCGCACCCCGTAGAATGCTAACATTGCTCGTCTTCCTACAACGATGTAGCTTTAGTTTGAAAATTAAAAAAATTGCAGGCGGAGGCTCCCAAGTCAGCCACTCTCTTCGGCTTGAGCAACCAAACAGTACAATGCATATGCTACGATCCACTATTTGCTCTCGTTTATATGCGTCGTCAGGATGAGATGCCGGCGACTTAACTCACCTTAACAAAAACATGCTACCAAACATTTTCGTGTCCTGTAAACTTGCCTCTACGAGATCCTACTCACCTTGCATTGTCTCCTCACAACACAAGCTCACTTTACCGATTGTTAGCTACAATAATGGACCCCCACGAGGGACCACTATAAAGTACAGACAGATATGAAAACAGATAGCCTAGACGATTGCACAAACCTCGAATTCATCTAACTAGGCAACGTAGAGCGATTACGCAAACTGGTCAACAGACAGCTTCAGCTAACACGTTGAAAATACTCAGTGTTGACACTTCTCTTGCGAAAACCTGCATTCCGAAAAGAGAGCATCATATTGAAAAAAATTTCTTGTCCGTTGTTTCACGACGCAAATTTTATCACAGACTCAGCCCCAGGTCAAGCTGTCATCGGGGTCGCGTTATGTGCCGATACAGAGTCCGCATTGATCGACTGGATATTAGTCATCAATCCGCACTATACAGTGAGACGAGAAGCTTCGGATAAAAGCCGCAAGAGACCACCCCGATAATAGAGATTCCTTTGTTATGTTTGCCTGCATTAGACCAAGTTGCAACGGTTACAACGAGTGCGAGTTGAGATACATGCACTTAAGTGAGGTCGTTGAAAATGTTTGGAACCATTTACACTTTAGGTTTAAGAAACGACCCAGAAGAAAATGGAACTCCCATAGTTAATTCGTCTGAACAACGGAAGGAGGAGGAACCTACCAGACTATGGTTGCTGAAATTAGTTACCTTGCTTCGAGAAGTGGAAGTTTGGGACGGTGAGGGTTCAGTGACCAAATTAGAAGAAAAGTAGAGGAAGAAACAACGGTACAACATTTTCACCTATCTATTTCGCTGGAGATAGCAAATAAGACAACCCGTTCAATTTGCAAAATCGTTAACGTATTGTGAGATCTTTACAATTGTAATAATGTATGGTTGTTTGTGGAGTGGGATATTGCCAGGCTAATACAGAACTATCAGCAGTCATTGCAGCAAAACCTGTATATCAAAACGCCTATAGGCAATTATCACAATGTCGTTTTCTTCTCAGCATTCCAATTCAATGGCGATGGCCACCAGAAACATCCACAAATACCGTTTAAATAAGGTAGTGAGAGAGCAATTTCAATAGGTGTGGATGAATGAATAGTTCCTACTGAGCTGAGGTCAGTCGGTGATAAATCCCATATACATGGAGAGAAAACCACACAGAAATTGGCGTGATTTCGTTGATAAACAGGAATATAACACATACAACACCTCATTGACACTCCCAGGACAGGCAAGTTCCTACTTATAAGTGGGATATATCGGCTGCACTTTAACCGGGCAGATCATGCATAACCAACAGTCTGTAACCGGTAGGTCGATTATTGCTTGTGTACGGAACAGCCGCATATCACATCAGACACTACCCAATAGGGGCGTCGTTGCCAGAAACAAGCCTCAATGGGACTGAGCAGTATTGGAGTATCGGGACACGAAATCAGGACAACTTCAACAGGCAAAGAAGTGTCATATATCAACTCGCAAATATGCATGAAGCACAAGGTAGCCACTCCATTATGGCCCACTTACTATCTGGACTGTTTAATTTTTATAAGGCTTGTTTTCGATAAAGGTTTTAGTGGAAAAACAGGAAGCAAAGGATGCACCTATCGATTGTCATTTTCGATCGAGACGGTCCGCGAAATGTGTAATAAGTCATCCTTATAAGGATTATGGTAACTCAGAGATGAAGATACGAGTATAGTGAATCAAATCATGGTGCGTATAAGCAAGTCTCATCTTCGGTTACCAGGTAAACTACAGTTAACAGCACTGGTTGCAGGAGGGAATTCAAATTCAAATTCGAAATAGCCCGCGACCTTGGTGGTTGATACAGGAAACTAGACGGTTACCCAGACGAACTGGACAAAAGTTCAAATACAAACGTGTAGTTTAACTCCTTGATCGTACAGATCACAGTATTGCCGTTTAGAAGATTGTGGAAACGGGCCAATAAACGCTCTATTTTTAAATTGCAGAAGTGTATTAAACCACGTGGATCGGACAACACGTTTGGAATCTGTTTATCACGGAGTGTGCCCACAGTAATGTAAATGTAACATATTGGCGCTTTAATTTGATTTATCAGTTCAGGTAAGGAAATACAAAAAAGTGTCAAACAGATTTCACACTAGAGTTGGTGCTCCTCAATGTCGTCCACTTTTATGATTCTACTCTGATTTCGATAACAGAGAATTATCTGTGACATTTACAGAATCTAGTCATTGACATCCTACTCGGTGGGAAACTGACTGAAATGAACAATTCTGATAATGAGCTGCAATTGTTTGATGACTTCTACAAGAAACAGACGCTGTTTGATGTAATTATTCGCTTCGTTCACTGGTTTGGAATGCACATTGCAGCTTAAAAATGCAATGATGTTTAATAAACTGTGATGGTAGCGCCGGTCACAGAATGGACGATGAAACTAGACATTTCTGACCGGTCCGCATAATGTATCGCGCCCAGCAGAAATGTACACGGCTAAATAAAGTTTCAAGTTTAGAATGATGAGATGTTTCTCCAAATTGGAATACCTTTGATATCATAAAGGCATCATCCCGTCCCGACTAAATGGTAGCATTTGTAGAACTACAATTTGAATGGTTTCATATCGCGGTTGAGAAGAGTAATCGATGAAAATCAAAAATATCTTGCATAACAGAGAATCCGGTAATTGGTATTTGCGTGTAATCGCACGAACCGCATGATATCGGTGGGGAAACAATGGAAGTGAAGATTTCTGGTAATGAGAATCAAGTAGGTTCGTTCGTTCACACCTTGGAAATGTGTGGAGTTAAATAACTGAGATGCATACAACGCTCCTGTGGAGCAGGTTACGTCGGTCGCACAACCAGGCGCCTTTCTCAGAGGATACGTGAGCACCACCCCGCATGGCTGACTAAGGGCGAGGTGAAGTCCATTTCGAGTGCAATTCTGGCGCACCTTGTTGATTCAGGGCACCAAGTCTCACCGGAAGTAGCTTTCCAGCCCATTTACCGCTTGCCCAGTCGTCAATCCAGAGGAGTCAAATTTCGTATTCTGGCCACCGCGGAAGCGATCGGAATTCGGTTGCGCAATCCACAGTTGTGCGCTCAGAAGAAATTTGTACAGGCCCTGCGGTTACCATGGCCTCCCGTTACCGACTCGACAACTCCGTTGGGTCAATTTTGTCACCTAATTGCCCTCCAATTCACAACCGCGTGACGTAATTATGTGACTAATTGCTTTTGACTTTCATGGCTCTAGGAGCTCCCAGAACACTTGAGTAAGAGTTGTGAAGGCCAATTGATGACTTGCAAAAAAAAATAAAGGTGGTCGTTAGCAAGCTAGTCGATGAAGGTAGCATTCATTTGCAAACTTAGGGGTTCGTGATCAATCTAGCATATTGTTCGAAATGCAAAAAAAACGATGGCGCCAGGAATTTAGTGGCATGAACATTGTTGTTGGATGCCTAAGTTGTCTCCAAAGTAGAAGAAAAAAATCGGCGGATCTAGGTAGAGAGGGCCGTAAGAAAGAAGTACTATCCTGATTGAAACTTGGTTTATTTTCAGGATGTAAATATCGCAGCGCTGCCTGTTTAGGTATAGACTTAGGAGTCAGGAAACAAGTACCATCCATCTTCTCTTCCATTGGTCTTTCAACCAGAGTTAGTTCTCCCTAGCACTGCTGTATGGCAATTAAGCGTCACCATTAACCACACACAACCTTACACAGTTGTTAGCATCGATACACTGCATGTGAGAAAATCAGAATGAGGGTCTGAGTAGCACAAAGAGGTCTCAATTTAGAAAAAGACAAACTTTTAAATATAAAAAAGTTAAATATAACCGATTGCTACGGCGACGATTTGATCGGTCTATGTCTTATTACTTCCACGATCCACATCCGGCAATTAGTTGCTCAAATCGAAGGGTGTTCGAACAAATTTAATCACAGCGCCTTAGAAACAAATCCGATGTAACAGTTGGTTGTTGTCCGGATTGATGCCAGTTTCGCTCGTATCGATTTTCGCGAGATTTCAGTGATTACGTGTTCTCCATTAAGGAACCCGTTCTAGTTAAATCTCATTATAATGCTGATTATACACGAACGACAGAGGATGAAGTAAAACTAATCGGGATGACAGACATCCGCCCGAATAAATAATTGGAATTATGATGAAAAGAGGTGGCTAACAAGGATCTGATATGAAGAATGAGTGAAGGTATTCCCTACTATCAAATACCAGTCATCAAGAAGCCATTATAAATAAACTAATGAAAGATTAACACATAGAGTGAAGTTAAAGTGAAGGCAGTAACACTAATGCTTACCGGCCGAAGGGATGGTAGAGAGCAATGGGGGCCTAGTAGATAGCGGTAGATGGACTCCGCTAGTACTGACAATCTCGTTAGTCGCGGACTCTGAG
>LOND01002049.1:25304-61345 GCA_014220965.1 Paragonimus kellicotti | reverse complement strand
GGTTAGGAGGTAATATATATATATATATATATATATATATATATATATATAAGTGAACAGTCTAATACAGATACATAGGCAATTATGAATAGGACGAAATAAGGAGAGAACGAAGACAGCTCAACATCAATTAACAATAAATTAAGGTGTCAGAGGTTCCCAAATAATCGCCACTGTTTACACCTAACTACTATATCCACCAACACATCTCATCGAAAGTTGCGCGGATATTTGGGTGTTTAATTAGGGAAACGCGTCAAGTCGATTGAAACATGCTGCGACGTCGATCGTTTGTTTCATCAGCGGCGAGAAAATGTCCGGTTGATGTGATACTCTTTCCAGCCAACAGTGGATTATACAATTAAAACCAGATGAGTCAGCCGATGGAGTGGCATAAGATACACGTCATCAGGCAAAAACATTTTATGAAAGAAGACAGTACTAGGTAAATGGCTGCACAAATTCCAAATATCCGCCACGTGACAGTCTCGTTGCGCAATTAGTAGTTCCACGACACACTGGGAATAGGGCGCAAGCAAGAGCTATCAGAAACAGATGGTCGACCAACATATATCAATAGGATAGGTCGTGCCGAAAACATAACATGACACGGTGGTGGGCGGATTTAATTAGTCGTAAAAAACTTCACGTTCTTTTAAACCCACGCGTACCGTAGATGAATAAACAGCATTCTGAGCTTCCAAATGTGGAACGCTGACGGTTACACACATGTATCTACCTGTTATGACTTGCTGCATTACCCAGTGAGATGACAATATTCGCCACGCTCGTTTACATTTAACTTTTATTTCTTCTAATGGCTTTCATCTTTGCTGTTATAAGTCTCAGACTGGCGTTTTTCATTGTAGACTCTTTGGTGATTGGCCAATTATATCCACGTGACTCTCTGAACAATCTAGCAAGCACACGATCAAGTTTCTCATCTGCAAAATGAAGCCGTAATAGCGGTTACCTACTGGTTCCATTTTGATCGGAAGATTCGGGGAGAATGTGAGAAACGGAAAGCAAGGGTAAGTTAGGAGCATGATTAAGTAGTGAGACGGGTTACAGATTGTTCTGTTCCACGCTGAACAGGCAGTTTCGTTGTGAGTAGTATACTACTCACAAGCGACATTCGGGAACAAAGGGCAAGCCCCAACGCCAGGAAGACGACGGACCAGAAGTGACTATTGGAATAGTGTGTACGCGCTATGGGAGAAGTGCCACCAGGGCGAATGACAACGTACTGCCACCCAATGTATGTGAATGCACGTCAGCCGTGCAAATGAGTGTACGTGTTTGTGGTCCTCATGTTTCCATATAGATTGAGCATCACCCACAATTGATCGCAGCTGTCGCATTCCCATAGACTTTCCAATGCACTACTGACGAGCTCTAATGAGAGCGAAACTCGAGTCTAGTGCTTCTTTTCGAAAGGGGCCGACTGGAAAGTCTATGGGAATGCGACAGCTGCGATCAATTGTGGGTGATGTTCAATCTATATGAAAAAACAAAATCCCCTACTACTCATCAGTCCTCATTTTTAACATAATTTGTACGGCAGTTCGTGCAATAAACGACTTTGCAGGCCAAGCGTCTTTTGCGATCACAACCAACTGTCTTATCGACGCTCAGGGGGGACTTGGTATTATGTGGACCGACTTATGTACAAAAGTGCACCTTTGGGAACAAAACTTCATATTCCAGATCACTGTTTGCAAGGAAAGAGACCAACACCACTAGTTTGTCATGCATCAGTGCGCCGCGATAACAAACATCGTTTCAACAAATGATTGTTGTAACAAAACAAGGATGTAATCGCAAATGTCTTGTGTATAAGGTGAATTTTACATTCGCTGTGCTTGGAGCCGTTATAACAAAAGTCTCCTTCTGTCAAACAGATTAGCCACTCTCACGCACATTTACGCTCATCATGACGAAAGTTACCGGAGGGAGGGACGACCACAATTCATTCGATCTCGTGCCGCAGTCGTCTGCTCTCTCTTTTCAGCTCATTGTGACCAAACAAAAATAAGTGGTATTCACGCAAGGCCAGTGGACAGCGGAATCGAATGTTACCGGAGTGTGTTTAACTGTGCTCACTGTTCAGAGCAACCACGTCCGGTTAATTGGGTGGTGTTTTGATGGTAATACGCCCCGCTGATTTAATTTCATGTTGATAATTCAAGAAACTGTTGATGGAGACGGTTATACGATGACTTCACAACGAATAAAATGGTCCTGATCTTGTTTTCACAATAACGTACGTACGTATTGTCCAGGCCTTCTGCTATGAACCACGCTAGAAGAGAAACAACAATGTGCACGTCAGTCCAAGATGGTCTGAAGTGAATTGACCGTTTAGTAAATTTCGTGAGTTATTCTCGATAACTAACTGTCGTAACGAATTACTCTGTAGTCCCTGAGGCTTCGTACCGTACTGCAATGAAACACAAGCGTCTTTGTCACATTTTTTTCTCATTGTATCACGTTGCGCTTTCAGTTGCTGCATCACAGTGCGTTCGATATAATGTTTCATCAACATTACTTGTTGGTACTGTTTACGTTGTCTGTACTGTTCACCTCATGGTGAGCTCTCGCAGAATACGGCCCATGTCAAAGGGAGTTCCTTTTTGGACGCTCGATGACCTATCGCTCCGGATGACTGTTATAATGTTTGAACGTGTATCTTTATGCCTGTTGGTTGACACTCTACAGCTCGTTAGTAAGTGATACTTGCCTGCATATCCAGCCCCAAGATGCACCAACAAAGAGTATGGTTCGGATTGCCGTTAATCTTGCAGGTGATGAATAACTTAATTAAGCCGAGCGTCCAACTTATGTGGAAGAGTTGTCGATGTTGTTAGTGTAGGCCAAGTAGCGACTACCATAAGCTACGGTCTTGGAGCGTCTGCATCTAATTCAGTGTGACATACGGCACCTCCAAACTTTACTAAATGTGATGGTGATAGATTTCCTAGCTCGTTGCCACCTGATCATCCAGCGGCTTTCCGGTCCTGTCTAAATACCAGAGCTATTGTATTGAAGAAGGAACAAAACGCTTAATCGGTATATGGAATATTTAACCTAGTCAGCGTTGAACATATTTTTATTGCCGTGCTTGTGGCTCGCTTTCTGTCCGGATAACCTTGGCCACCGAGCATTGTGAATCTGACCCTTAATCAGCAACTAAGCCTGTTTGATCTAAATAAATTGGTTTAGCTGAATCTGTTGATACGAGGTCAACAAGTTATTCCCTGAATATCACAACCAATAAAGAGTGGGTTCCTGAAACGACACGGCTTATCAGCGAAGTGGCTGATCAGTATGGCACTTATTCACAGTCATTGACTTGTTACAATAGTTACTTGTGTTTTTTCTTCTTAAAACCAACTAGGTATGTGTGGAAGGAAAGTAGAAACTGTAAAACCTTTAGGTTACTTCATTATCATTTCGGTATCTTGGATTCGACATTGTTCAGTGCTGTTCAGTTCTGTCTGATCTTCGTGATGCAACGGCTTCACATCGTTTGAGACACCACAAATGACATTGATTAGCAGATATACTGTATGCTTTCTTCATCGTCTTAAGGACCTCGCTAGCTATATTGTAAGATATAAAATCGCATGTAGGTGAGGCGGCCTACTCGTAACAACCAAAATTAGTCCAGAGTCTGCCCAGTTTTGTGACAACCTCGTTTTATAGTAATTGAACGTCACCCACAATTGGTCGCCTGTCGCATTCCCATAGACTTTCCAGTCGGCCCCTTTCGAAAAGAAGCACTAGACTCGAGTTTCGCTCTCATTAGAGCTCGTCAGTAGTGCATATCCTTGCCACTGCCGGGACTAGAACTCCGGCCACACTTTCATGAGGCAACCGTGTTGACCACTGCGCCATTGACCTCACATTAGGCACGACCGAATTATCATATGTTGTGTGTTCCAGTATTTTCTCTAGTTCAATAAAATTCTCAGGTTTGGCCAATTAGTCATTGTCGCAACATTCTTTCAAGATCTTCGTTTGTTTTAAAAAGCTTCATCCACGTGATTTTCCTATATCATGCCCATTGTTGATTGGTTCGCCTTCATTTAGCTATTGTAGCTTGTTTGCGTGATATTTGGTATGCATTTTTGTTCAGGATAACGGTATTTCAACTTGCAGACCGCACAATTGTGAACATGTTCACATCTTTCCATACTTGAATCCTCATTCCAAATAGTGACGTTTTGTAGCCACCCATTGCTTTCAGGTCAAACAGCGGCTTTTGCATCCCGGCGTACATACCGAACAAATCCTCGTAGCTTACAGTTACCTGGTTCGAGCGTTACGCCTAGTGGATAAATCCTACTTGGTTCAAGATGTTGTCTGTCGTCCGGTCGCCTTGTGCTTGCGTCAGCGTGAAGATGCTGTGCGATGCATCGTCGATAAGTTACTCTCGGCACCCGAGGCCCAAGGAGACGAAGAGTCGGAGACAAAGGCAGAAGACTCTGGAGCTAATTCCACAGAATTGTACTCGGAATTGCTACTGCGAAAGCCACTCGAAGTGGAACCTGTTGATGGTACCGAAGATAGTGACGCGGAGGTGGTGGCTGAGGGTACGTGGCTTTTATGTTTGTCTTCTTTTTGTCAACTTGGCTTCTGGCGTGTTTAGAATAACATCTGCTAATCTTGAACACCCACTGATCAGGAGAAATTATGCTGAACGACTTTGGTGTCAGGTGTAAATTGCGTGTTTGAACCAACCGATCTATTGTTTGGTGATGCTGCTGTTAGTACACTCTATGTATGCCGCACTTTGTTCGCTCGACAGATTGACGTCTCCGTCGAGATCTTCAACATCTGCCTTTCGGCTGATGACATGCCTTTTTGTTGCACAAGCTCGTTTTGGACTGTACACAGCAAAGAACTAAGCGTAACACAGCGTAAAACACTGGAGCACCGGATTCAATATGTCATCAATCCTCTACACGTGCTACCGATTATGATCCTATATAATATTTAACGGTCTGCTTAACCATAGAGTTTTCAGATCCTTTAGTCCGCAGTAGGGTGGCTAGCTTCGACGTTATTTCTACCCTGATTCGGTGTATCATCACTGAGCTGCTTTTTCGTGTAGACCCTGAGCCTCATAAATAAGCTTTTGCAAGACAGTCAATGTGATACACGTGTCGTAGCCAACGAAATCAGTTACAAGTGATAATGATTGGGATGGATGTGTTCACAATGTTATCCTTAAAGAACCATGCACCGTCATTCTGGTCTGAAGGAGAGGCTTTTGGAGAGATCCACTTAACTAGGCCAGATTTCTCAACTTCTTAATTGATCAACCATACTCGTCTATTCATTTTAAGGTTTTGGTTATGTTGCTACCTTATGATAGGCAGTTTGTTTGTTTGAGCTTCAGCTTTGTTGAATACTTGTATATCATATTATGTTCTGCTGTCGCGTTACACCGTATGCCTTAAGTCAACACCTTAACGGTACCTTACCTCGAAAGTCACACACGGATTTGATTTACTTTTTCAACATTGCACTACCGAATGATTGTTGAGATGTGACTCGTTGATTGCACACGTTCACGCTGTCTATCTGTGTATAGAAACATTTCATTTATTCACTTTCCATAGCTGCACACATGTAACTAGCAGTCGACGTTTTTACTACTGAGCTGTCGTTGGTCCAAAGGTCTATGCTTCGTATCCTCAGTCGCATCCATTTAATGGAAGCACATACTACTCCCGTCATTTGTTCCGAGTCGGGTCATAACATCTCACTAGTGCCTTCTTCCGAATTCCAGTTAAATCTGGCGAACCGTTTTCTACGTTCAAACTGTTTTCAGGTGTTCACATATGAGCATTACAACTGAGAAGTTGTCAGTCTTGCATTGTTTTTGATAACCCGGCAGTCGTAAGCTGTTTGCGTTAATTTTGTAAAATTATTAATCACAACCTTCGATTGTTTTATCATCCTAAGACCCTGCTTTCGACGAGGACTTGCACACCGGTCTTCGAAACGGCGATTCACTCACCGGATTAGCTGGTTGGGGCAGCGATTGGCAACCTGATCCTGTGGAGGCTATGTATCAGGGTGGTCTGTGGCGGCGTCGGATGGATTTGCTCAGTATGCTGGTCAGCATATACGGAAGTAAGAAAGCGTTCCTGGTTGAATATAAACAGCTTCTGAGCCAAAGATTGCTGAAACAGCGTAGCTTTAATACTGCTCGGGAATTGCGTAATCTCGAGTTGCTGAAGCTCCGATTTGGTGAACAAAATCTTATAGAATGTGAAGTGAGTTCTCGGCCAGCTTGAAATTTGGTACATACATGTACTTCTATCAGTTGTGATATTGAGCCTAGAAGTGTTGGTGGTCCACGAAGTGTAATCAGACAAGACGGTGCATACATTGGTCGTTGTTTTCCAGAGTAACATCACATTTAATCAACAAATAAAGTCTGTTTGTTATTATCATATATGCTTCACTCGATAAAACTCACATAATGTGGCAAGCCTGCCATCATCATACTTATTAACAGCCATATATTATTAGGCATGCAGCTATCTAGTATATACATAAGTACAAGTAATCGCCAAATGAATTACAGTTAATGACTAGGCAAGAAAATGTTTACGTGAATGTATACTAATACATTCTAGTTCACAGTATTTATCTGGTTCTGGAACGTGAATTCGCTACTATCCTGTTTAATATCCGTTCAGGGACGTATTTCCTATTTTCAGTAGGCATTTCGTGGTAGATCATCGATGTTTACTTCAAGGTCGATTTGAACTCAGACCATCTTGCCCAGCTTACAATCATGGAAATTGTTTGATAAGACTAGACACATGACAGAGTCGCGAAACCTATTCCCCGTTTGTTAATTACGTTTGTTGATATTCAAAAGCGCATACTTCTAGTTTTTTGTCCAACACAAAAATGTGTCACTAAACAACTGGCTGTCAGTCTTTCCTTGCCATCGGTTTATTCATGAATATCACCAACGATCCAGCTCGATTTACACTCTCAACCGTTTAATTTAAATCGTGGTGTTCTTTTCGTTTTCATGCTAGTCACACGTTTACAACTGACGAGACTGCGAAATAGATTCATAATGTACTTTTTATATTCCGACTGTTCTATGGAAATATTCTAATTGACTCGAATTCCTCTATGCTTAGAAAATTTCGTTTTCGGACGCAATTGTGTGAAGCAAACCTAAGCTTTCACCTTTGGGGGTTTGTACAGCTGTAGCTATTTGGTAAGTCCTCATCAAGGTTCCATAGAATCAAATTGTCAAAGTTTCTAAATTCCCATGGTTGCAGAATTTATCCATACTTTTCAAAATTCTTTGCCTTAAAAGATGAAGCTTCGACGCCCACATATCCGTTAATCCTGTTGACTAAATTTTGCTTCCTTTTTGACGCCATGATTTGAAAATAGATTACAAAATTAATAGTTTATTATTGCCAATTACAAATCTTTCTCTCTGTTAAGTCCTTCGTTCAGATAACTAGTATCAAACCTCTTCTTATCAGTCGGTTGTGATGCTGTTGAGTGATGATCGATTATTGATCACCAGCTGAGATTATCGCCTGGCGATCATTGATGCTTGGATTGCCATGATCAATTCGATTCTATCAAATCCGCAGCTATCATTTTAGGTACGAACGAATTAGGTAGCGGTAACGCACTCAAATGACTTCGTGTTATGCACTGCACATTTTTAGGTATTGATATGTTCAATAAGCGTAGAAATCGATGTTCTGGTTAAATCTGTAAATCGTATAAAGTACATTTGTAGACGAGTGATGTGCAGTGCCCTTCAGAACATTACACTTGTCAAGTGAGGCCAGGATTTACATTCGTTCGGCAGTCCATTGTTTGAGATTGTTAGATCCATTCAGCGTTGTTTGCTGTCATTGTACTGAGATGCATGTTAACCAACTGAGCCTTACTCATTGGGGTTGTTTTCTCTTCCTAGCAATTTGGTATTCGGGACAGGCTTCCTCAAATAGTCCAGGCGGTTGAACCGTGGTTGGGTCAATGATTCCCGATTCACTGTAGGTCGGTAGCGGCCGATGCATAAGAACTTTGCTTGCCTTGTAGACACTGATCATTAAACATGTAGGGTAGATTTTACATTATTACAACCGGCTTAGTTAACCGGAAATGGAAATGCTCATCAACAGTTAACCCGTAACTCGGAATGGAACGAACCCGAGGTAGACGCAAAAGATCTTGACGTTCAACCGAGAGTGCATTTACTCCCAATCCAGGAATGACACAGAAGATGGTCATCTGGCCCTCAACATCGTACATTACTCGACGCAGTGGAAATGGAATCAACCAATGAGAGTAATCGGGGGACAGGTGCAAAAATTGAGTTTGGATACATTATGACACAAAAATTGAAACTGAGGATCTCAAGTTATTTTTCAAGTGCTCTTTAAAAAATAACGTAAGAACTCGGAATCTTCCCTGTGTCCCATCTGCTTAATTTCTCGATTTTGACTATTGCGTTGGCTAACCCCATGAACGATGGTATTCCGTCGAATTACGAACACAAGTGCAAATCTTTAGTTAACCGCTCTAACACTTTAGTTGAGGATGAGTGAGACATTAGGACAAAATATTTCGAGTTAGAGTTGAGGTAGATATGACAAACAGATTAACGTCAGCGTTCAGTAATATGATATCTAATACATCTGTTCAGGACGGTTCACTTTCATTGTCCGTTGTTTGTAGTTTCATTCAATCAAGCGTTTGTTCCTATCTACTTTCTCGTCCTCCGTGGACAGTTCAGCTATCGCTCATCCCTACGCTTTACAGACTGTATGGATTGTTCTTACAGCTTATGCGTTCGTTATTGTCAGTTTGAATGTGTTTAAATGTCGGACTCGGGAAGTATTCCGATTCGCGTTCCCTCGCGACGGTTCGGTCAGCCACATATGATACCGCAGTACCACAGTTTTCTGATTGGGCACTGTGGAAGCGGAGCAGCCCACTGAGCCTATATCAGTGAAAGGACAGTGAGAAGACCTTTTGCAGAGGAGGTAACATTATGGATGATAGTGTTTTGTTGAGCATTGGTGACAATGTCTCCTTATAAAGTACCATTTTTTTGACGAAAAACGCAAATTGCGTTTACAAACAACTCACCGACTCTGGTTTTCGTTTACTTTTGAACCAGTAAGTATTATTCAAACGCAACCTAATTAGAAGTATTGTTCAGCCCAATCAGACATCACAATGATAAGGTAAACACTTTTCTAACGTTTGCTATGAATTACACTTTTCACACTGTTCGGTTTTTCACGATGGACTCGATGTTTACTATAACCCCTTAATTTAAAAAAATGATCCAATGTCCATCGACTTCAGTGATCCTCCGGTCGTTGACTCTGTTTATCTATTGCCGACAGCACATAGTGCCAAGATAGTCTCGCACGGTACGTGGATAGTGTAGAACAGCGTCTTCCCGCGGAAACTAAATCCGCTAGTGCATTTCCGTTTGGTCTGGTGTTGAATTTGTGCAGTGTTGTAATAATCGCAGGTATCCGTAATCTAACATAATTACAAACGCTATTGTATGAATACCAGCAATACCTGTTACATTTTTACAAGGGACTCTGACCCTATGATTTTATTTCCGTGTATGCTTGTCCAAATAGTAAGCGTAGGTTTTAATCGCCTCCGAATAACAGAAAATGAACACGGATTAGATATTAGCCAGCCGTAAGAGCGTTTTGTAAAGTTTTTCAAACGAAATATAGCTTCATCGAGAAAAAAATCTTCTAACAAACGTTGTTATTAAGCCAATATGGTCGTTGGTAGTGGGCCACTTCTTGAGGCGTTATTAACTCATTATCTTTGTGAAAGCTTCCAAACCAACTTCATCATCTACAATCATTAAGATGCCGGACGGTTACAGAAACTCGTGCTTTACGTGCGAATCAGGTACGGACGAGTGAAGACTTGGTAGACCCAGGTGTTGAGCGTGTAGTTAACGCAGTAATCGGTATGTATAGGTTAGAATGAGTCATGCGACTGGCGAGCCAAAACACGTACTGTTTTACAAATGGCCGCCAAGCATACGCCTGAATACTCCATCACTGAACTTCCGTGTGATTAAGTTGGTGTTTTCATTGCAGGCCACATCGAGAAATAAAAGCTCAATGCATTGTTCTGTTGACAAAAGATCCTCTTGCTTTCACCTGGCCGATACATGCGTAGTGGGTTGGTCTGCTTCCATGGTGTCTAATGAAAAAACTTCGAGCATATCATATCATGTATGTTTGCTGGACCGTCACGATAGAACGCGAATTCCGGTGAGCCGTAGGGGGGATGGATGGACACGATTGAGCGATATGGTTCGTCTGGTCAACCTTATTACAACAAGACCGACGTTTTGTGTACCACCGTCACAGCTGCACTGAAGCCGCTGACTAATGTGTGTATGTCGGTGCTGGCCTTGGGAACTGATATTCGACACATATAGCATTTATCCTGCAGGCGTTCGGCACACAAACCTTTCAGTGTGATACGAGCCGGTGTTCGGTGTGTTGATTCGTGCTTTTTTGTGATGGAACCTTGCTGTTCAGGATGCCTAACACGTCTCCGGTACAAAGCCGAATACTCTTCTATCTGTAATCCGTCGGTGTGATCCGGTACAGGCTGTCTTAAAACCCGGCCGGATTAGTTTGCTTGTCATGGTTAACAGGTCATTTACTTTAAAGAAATATGTTCCTGGGCTGCATCCATCCGGGTTCGTCCGCTGAAACGGAAAATTTCGGTGAAAATTTTTGTTGTTCCCATGTACTGAGTTAACAAAATTTACTAAGGAGTCCGTGTTACTTAGGTGGTCAAACGACGTCTAACTTTCAACGTGTCATTCTAACTGTTGCTTTAAGGAGCGTATGCATTGATTGGGCGACGACCGTAAATTTTCCGTGCGTTTATCAGTCCACTTCAACAGTCGCACATATCAACCTCATTTTTAGGTAATGTTGAAGGATATTCGTGATTCCAAGCGTATTGCCGCTTTAGTTGCCGAAACTACGCAACAATCTACGTGTCGATCAACCGGTGATGGTGATCCACTTCTGAACTCCAAGGATCACGTGGCCGTTGCTACAAATATGGTAAACAACACAATTCAACGACAACTTCTGCTCATCCACGAATCCGACAACCGGAGACGATCACGAATGAGAATTCAACTCAATCCAGCACCGATTTTTTCCCTCTGTCCGCCTACATTTTATCCGTGCATTACTGGCCAGAGCTGCTGGATGATCGATTTAAGTTACCTGAAGGTCTGCGAAGCACTTTCGACGCTTATGAACGGTATGTGTGGATGCTGTCCGTGCACTTAGTCATCTCTACCATCGAATTATCTCACACGCTTAAGGAACTGAATTTTAGTTATACTGAATCACCGTGCTGATCTCTATTTGTTGATGAGTTCTCGTTCCGACGAACCATTTGAACGAAGTGTTGCTTGCATCTATCAAACTGTTTCCCAAGGACGACTTGACAGTTCCCCCACGTTGTTTGAAATGCCTGCCGTGGTTACAGCCTTATACAGAATGTCTCGTAGTCGTAGCTGATGAAAACTCAGTGTTAAGTTTTGTCTTCGGTGGGCCCTCAGCAGCGGCCAGTTTAGATCTTTCTATCGTTCACATTCTACAGATGTCTGTTTAATAGCCAATCGTTTAGCACCAAATATTGCTTCTTAACCGGTGAGAACTATTGTGTTGAGAATTTTTAGACACATGTTTTTTAGTTGTACATCCGTGGTTCATGTGGCAATCGGCCTTTATGAAGTGACTTCACCATACGAAGTCACTTAACTAACTGTTTTACCTAGATTAACCACTCAGGCTGGTTCTCTTAAAGTGAGCTTCCCACCCGTTGCTTGGGGTACCTTCATAACGGGAGGTGATGAATGATGCACCTTACCAAATCGATGACTCAGTCTCAAGTTGTGAAATAACGCAAAAAGTACACCCAGTAGTTTATTGCAAACATTGTGGGCTTAAACGTTCACACAGTGGGTGAGTTGAATAACTATGATGGTTGATCGCTTTCTGTCACCGGTAGATATAGAACATGGCTTTCGGACGGTGTCCCAGATCACTAGCTCCTTGCCCGTTGGATTTTGGCTATCCGTTTTCGTCACGCATAGCCGCGGTTTTTACAGAGTGCATTGTGTATCCACTCGGTAAGGGAACCGACATGCTGGTCGTGTGTCCCTGATAGATTGCTAATTTTATGTTTCGCTGACTGAATGGATTACTCTGAAGCGGCCCTTTTATAATCAGCTCTCTTCTTTGGCTTAGGATACCGGAAAGTATCGCATCCTTACATACATTGTATCGTTTCGTTTGATGTGGTGTATAAAATACGTTTCCGCCAGATTTACTATTTTATATACGGCCAATCTCTTTCTTTCTTCGTTGATCATACTGTTTTTTTTTCATTTTGCTACTTAGTGTTTTCCAGCGTCTGAAGGGGAATCGCACACTGCAGTGGATGCACAAACTCGGTTTAGTTAATATGGACCTGGAGTTGGGAGACCGTAAGGTGCAGCTGGATGTAACTCCGTTACAAGCCTCGATTGCACATCTGTTTACCAGAAAACGTGCGTGGAGTTTACGTGATCTTGCTCAGGTGAGTCCACTTCATTTCGTTAACATTTGTAGGGATTAGCAATTCATCAATGGCTTATATGGTAGTTCAACTACCAGTCAGTCTTATCCCTAGTCTGGGTAGGAGGGCCGGAAGTTAATTGATGCAAACACTGTTTCAGTTCGAACCGTCTGTCTGTGGAATTGTTGCAGTTTCCTCATAGTGTAATGAGATTGGACTGAGCGGCTTCCCGATTGGAGAATGTTCAGCCAAACAGAGTACACGCGCAATTTGGTACAACCGTAACTGTGGTCAGTCGACATAAACAAATCAGAACAGCCGTCACCTATCACGTGAATTTGGTTCCAAAAAGTTGTGATCAAAACAGTTTAACGCCTACCGAATTTAAACAAACGAGCTAATGGAGTCAGTGTGTCATGGAAAGTAATAGCTAACGGGCCAGTCAAAAAGTCACATGCTTGTTGCTCCATATCAGTCACCGATATTCATTAATGGTAACTGGGTTGTTTCGCCGTAAAAAGTGTATTGTTTGTCTATTGAATTGAGACTGCTTCATTTCATTCAGACCCTCGTTATTCCAAGTTTTTCGACACGGTAGCCAAATACGCTAGAGTTCCTGTGCGTCCGCTGATGAGTCATATGTAAAAGTCGTGATAACTTTCAGAGTAGTAAACCATTGATGTGGCGAGGCTTATTCCGCCGAAATAGTAAACGTTTATCAGTACAAATCCTCCGTATGCAGAAGTGGGCATATATATTGTGCACTGTGCACTTTCCGGCTACTTCGCTCTGATCGTCCGGATGGTTTCCTGTGAATGTATTTTGGAACAAATCCCAAGTATTTTTCAGCTGTTGTATTTTACTTCGGAAGCCACCTGAAATTAACATCATTGTGAGTTAAATTTGTGCGTGTTCCAAACTGATGGCTTTTCTAAGCTGCTCCTAGTAGTAGTTTGAGACCGTTGAACAAATTAGTAACGAGAAAGCCCTGTCAATTGTCGGTCACTAGCTTTCACGAATCAAGAGCTAATCCGGTTACGTTGCTCGATAGCCAACCAATTATGTGGATGTTACTGATCATTACTCACAAGCGAAAGTGGTTGAGCGTTCACATATGATAATTCGGTCGTGCCTAATGTGAGGTCAATGGCGCAGTGGTAAACACGGTTGCCTCATGAAAGCGTGGCCGGAGTTCTAGTCCCGGCAGTGGCAAGGATATGCACTACTGACGAGCTCTAATGAGAGCGAAACTCGAGTCTAGTGCTTCTTTTCGAAAGGGGCCGACTGGAAAGTCTATGGGAATGCGACAGCTGCGATCAATTGTGGGTGATGTTCAACTTGAAATACTGGATGTTAATTATCATTACCGACCCTAGGTTAACTCCTGTGATAACCTTAATCCACTGGTATAATGGTTATTATTTGACCATACTGTCTGTATACATCCGGTCTTTCTGTCGTTGTTTACTAGTACGAAGCCTTACGTAAGCTGTTTTGTTCACCACAGTAAATCCAAATTGATTACTTATTGTCTGTTTCAGTTTTCATTGTTCCTCAATCGGTTTACTGACAGATTTTATTATGCTTGCTCAATGCTTTAAACTACAGGAATTGGAAACCCATATGTCCAACATTCGGCAAAGCTTGCATGCGTTTGTTCAGTTGGGTTTTATCCGTCAACGCAGTGCATCCCAATCTTCTGTTCGAGACTCACGAACTGATGGCCATGGTGAAGTGTTCGAAACTTGTGAGGCTTGTTTCGGCGGTGATTCTGACAAACAAAACTTCGCTTCTTTTAGTTCCACTGCGGACTCCAGGCGAGCGGACCAGTCCACTTCCGCACCGTTGCACAATTGGATGTTCCCAGATAACGAGGACACGAGCACAGTGATTTCAAGCGTTCGTGAGCGAAAAGAAAAGGAACTTCAGGTAATCTTAAAACTTGTGAAAATCAATACTGTTTCACAGTGTGTTCGAGATAGGTAAAAGTTATTTGTAGGACAAAAATAAATAACCGTTAAGGAAAATGGTCAGTTTTTGCAAGCGGTTCTTGCAGTCACTCGTCGAACGGCATGTACGTCAGATTTGATCTTTTAATCAAGAAGTTCGTCGTTTTCTATTACACCACAAGGTGTTTACTCTCGCATGACTTGTGTAAGAAACTTTCAGGCTGCCCAAACTTAGGCATAATTAGTTGCGTACACAACCGTGCGCGAGAATAATAGCAACAAAATTTTCCGATGTCTGCTGCTCCAAACGGAGTAAAACCTTTTGGTTGGCTGTGAACGTTCTTTTTGTGACAAGTAGCACACATACTTGGAATTCATTGTAATTCACCTAAAATAAATGAACAAAAAAACTAAACATTTTACTTGCGACTGATGTTGACAAACACCGTTTGTTTTCACTTTTTGTTCGCCAGGTCTCATCACGTGAATGAGTTGCGAGTAAACACTGCTCACTTTTGTGTGTGCCACTTAGCACAGTCGAATAGGATGTGTTTACTAGCTGGCCTGGGGTCAGTCGACAGTATCCAGAGTGACAGTGGATATTGTCGTGTTATAGCACAACTACTCCAGCGATCAGTGAGAGCCGAGAGAAACAATACTACCAATATTAAACGTTTTTAAGAAGTCTACTGAAGGCCGTGGAGTGTGAACAGAAAGAGCAAGAAGACAATTGTGCTCAATCTGAAGATAACATACATAGGCGTTATATCACAAATATATTTTAAGAGAAATATTGGTCAGCAAATTCAACATATAATTAATTCCACCAGTAAGCTGTGTTAGTTTTAATGTTTTGCTATGTCTAATGACGTCTCCGTTCATAGTCGTTGCGGACCTTTTGATCCCCTACTGGGAAGACGCGTCGGGTGAATGGAAGCGAGTCTCGACATGTCAGAATACTATCGGCTGTTGCATCGCCTTTTCCAGCCGACTTCAGGCCCCGTAACTAGGCCTATACGTGTCAAGCATACAAGTAACGCATTAAAAAAATCCCCGCAACATTAGCTGGCCGAACATGAACAGTGAATGTGAATGATCGTTCGTCGAGCTTACCTTCAACATTCGATCAGACTGGCATTGTCAAACCATCACGCACACATAAAATGATTCGTTCCACTTGTGGTCGTCCCCTGCGTACAGGAGGGTCAAGTGTGTCTAGCTTTCAACGCACTCGGCTTTTTACAGTGATGACGCAATCAATTTTGATAAACCGTCTGCACGTGGTTTGCGGGAAAGTATTAAGTTGGATTTTTCCAAAAGTAATAAATGTTGCCAAGACACCTATACCTAATTTTCAGAGGAGCATGACAAGTTCGAATGTCCCCCTGAAAATAGTAGACCGAAAGTGACCAGTAGGATGGGGGACGGATGTGTTCTAATGACAACAAAATTACATATCTTCGTTTTCGGTCGTACACTAGGTAAGCTTATTAACTTTTCTACATCGTTGCGGACATTGCAATGACATTTAACTGGCGCGTAGACGCGTAACCTTCTGACAGAGACTTGCAGTGATATAAGAATAGACTGGGCGATGAGACGATATACCAGACATGATGCTATTTGGAATTGGATCATCGGGACAAAGTGGTTGAGATTCGCTTTGTGTTATTGTGGAGGAAGACTCGGAGTACGAACGACATGTGGCCAGACATCCGCAGCGAGTTGTCCGAGTCGAGCACTTCCCTTGTGACTGCACCCCCATCGAAACGCATTGTTCATGGGGACATAGTCTTCTTGTCAACATTGAACACATAGTTTATCCACTTACACTTCTTTTTTCATGCAATATACTAACCGCTTGCCGAAATTTATTACGTCTGGCCATCCTCACCACTGCGCAAGAACGAAAGAGCATCAAAAACTTAATATGCCCTGACCTTGGCGAGCATAGATTGCGTGTATACCGTCGGGTGCAACTCTGCGTGAAGTATCTGTGCCAATCTGTCTGACTGTTCAGAACAATTACTGGTGAGTAGTCGGGAATTTTGTTAATCCTAAGTTAAACATCGCACATTTGATCGCAGCTGCGCATTCAGATAGACTTTCCAGCCAGCCTCTTTCGAAAAGAAGCACTAGACTCGAGTTTCGCTCTCATTAGAGCTCGTCAGTAGTGCATATCCTTGCCACGGCCGGGGTTAGAACTCCGGCCACGCTTTCATGAGGCAACCGTGTTGACCACTGCGCCATTGACCTCACACTAGGCACGACCGAATTACCATCTAAACGATCGGGCACAGTGGTCAACACGGTTGCCTCATGAAAGCGTGGCCGGAGTTCTAGTCCCGGCAGTGGCAAGGATATGCACTACTGACGAGCTCTAATGAGAGCGAAACTCGAGTCTAGTGCTTCTTTTCGAAAGGGGCCGACTGGGAATGCGACAGCTGCGATCCACTTTGAGTGATGTTTAACTGTTCAGAACAATCTTGGCGATCGACCATTTGTCTTCCTTGTGCCAGTTTCTTTTTTAACAGTGACTTTCAGGAATGAAATTGTTCGGTCCTATCTTTAACTGTCCGTTGTCTAGCCATCTTCTTACTTAAATGGTGATTACACCATGCTGTAACGGTCGACTGAGTGGAAGCACACGGGTCACGCCACGAATCTGGAATGGTGATAAAAACAGACAACCGTGAACTAGAAACCCAGTAAGTCCTGCACATTACTTACTTGGTCGAAAAACACAGTGACTCAATCACACAGCAGCACGCCGCGTTACAGTGCGTCAGCAGTTACACTCAAGTAACGGTTGTCGAAGGCGGATGATTACGGAACGTTTGTTTGATGGTAAATATTTTAACACGGAGAGAAGTTACATAGAACGACAAAAACATGAATAATTAGACCGAGTTTACAATCGTTTAACTAAACGGACTACATTGATACAGAATACACAAACATCCCTTCTTAGGAAAGCTCATCTTTTCCTATCGCTGACGGTGATACGAGTTGAAGCATCATTATGGTCTTTGAAGTGTAGCTGCTAATCGCTTTGTGTACACTGGCGTTTGTTTTCGTGCATGGATTAAAGACGGAACTCGTTTAGACAGTCCACCGGTAATTCAGAGAGCTTTGTATTCTTCTGGAATTTTCAAATGCTCATCGAATTGCTGCTCGAATAGTTCTGTGAACGAAAAACTCCATGGTTAGCAATCCTCCGACTTGCGCCGATTTTTTGCCATTGGGAAGCATTTTAATCCCAAGCTTGTTTGTGGGCATGTACCTAGAAGAAAAGCCATAGAGCCATTTTCCGTCACTAAAACTATCACCGATAAGACTGGCGTTCTTTGTTTACCAAGTTAGGGTTCAGTTTTGTTAGGAGACGCATCTCCTAACGAAGCAGCTAAGGCAAATCACGTCATATCGATCGATCGATCCGGCTTCGGGTGAATTGATCTGTTTTAGCTCACTCAGTTAATCAGATTGCAGCTGCGCGATCGAACGCCTGTACGTTATCTGAACTGTTTTCTCGCGTTTACTTTCTGATGCCCCTATAACGTGATTCGTTCTAACGCTCTGACTGCCATATATGATCGTCTCGTTTGATTTGCTGTGTCTTATCGGCCATGTATGGTACTCATTTCGCCCTATAAATTTAGAGCCTTTGTGGCCTAATTTTGACTCGTGTCGTCCTTCCAGTAAACGCCGCTGCCACATCTGTCTTCCTCGATTCTGGACCAAACGATCGAGCGCATACCAAAAGGGACGGTCCAATAAGTTTCTATAATTAAGTAATAATAATAAATTAAATAATAATAATAAATCTACGGCTCTCATAACAGTATGCGATTGTGGCACTGAATCAAATGGGAGTACATGACTTGGTTTGGTTTCCGCTGTGTCCCTGACTGAATTCTGACACAACCGCACTGTGGCATCTCATTTCGGCAACTGTATAAATGTGATCGTCCATGTGACGATTATAAGGAATGCAATCCAGGATGGTTCTGTATCATTGACTACCTTCTCATCTTCAACTTTTACCACACAAACCTCTTGGAACAGAGGGCCTGGTTGTTATTCCTTCGCTGGTCTGTCCCATTGCGGATTCGATTAGCTGGCGTACTGCAAGTGAGCATTGTAAGTGCACCAGATACGTAGATGTTGGAGTTCCCCCGCTGGTACTGTGATATTTTCATCGATATGCATTATGTGGTTGCACGGTAACCAATGATCTTTTTAACGTTATGTTTGCAGACGAAGCTTTTCGGTTACACCTTATTTTCTTGCGAACTCGTTCTCTACGTTGTCATTCAGGTTTCTGGACATCTTTATTATCAGTGCAATATAATATATAATGAATAATCACTAGATTGCATACTGCTTCTGAACTGTCAACTCTGCCAATCTACTTATCGGTAATACAATTTCAGTGTTCATCGTTGGTGTTGCTGGATTCCAACGTGAACTGATTTAGAAATCTTGTTTGGGGGGGTAATCTACTGAATCATTTGGTGAATTCCATATATGGGTTAGGTGGGTAAATGAATCCGAATGTGAAATTTCCGAGCTCCCTAGATGGTTTCGTAGCTCAGCTGGTAAAGGGCTTGCTGCTCCAGTCGCTGGTTTGGATCTAGCCGGATTTCAGCTTCTCCTCAGTTGGGTCTCCCATATTTATTTAAGATTACGTTACATGCTCGGGGTCAATTTCTTAACTTTTAGCCGTAAAAGTTGTAAAGAATGAACAGTCTTTGTGGGACTAGTCTATCAACTAGCTATTGATCTCTGAATCAATCGCGGGAAGATAGCATGATCCCAAACGGTACGCTCACAAAAACTTTATTCATTCTTTACAACGTTTGCACGTGGACTGGTGTCGGTGAATTGTATGATACCAACGCTTGTATTTGATGTGTGGCAACCCATTCCAGTATATGCTAGGTGGCTCTGTCTAGCCTCTTCTAAAAAGCGTTTAGCCGTACGGGCTTTAGTTTGTCGTGAGCTGGTGACCTTTTTATGAGGTTCAGTTCTGCGGCATTGCTACTGTGAAACACATTTCAAAGACTGTCAGTTGTAACTATTAAACTGTTCTGCTGAAGTGTTTTCAAAATAAATCAATGCGACCTTCTTATTTCTGCTTGACCTCCGGCAATATACTGTGCTGTATGTTAGTAACCATACTGAGGGTGAAGAACCATTCCGGGCAATCATTTTGATGGTGTAGCAATAATTCACATTCTAGGATGGATTTTGCCATCAGCGACAATAACACATCAGTGGTATCGGCGTTTCAGTCTTTGTACAATGTGAAAAATAACTCTAGCCTGAGAGTGAGTAGGACAGATAAATTCATGCCCGTAAATTAAAACAGTCAACATTAGGGCGTCCACAGCTTACGAACAGACTGCCGAGTGACAAGTGATAATAAGATGCCACTCATAAGATAGCTTCACAGCAGATGCTGTCTTTACCGGGTTTTTCAGACGCCATTTACGGTGACTAATCTACTGGGAGACGTGTTCGTCCGTGCTCGTCAGATCATCATTTATTCATCTCATAACTTAGACATCGACGATGGATGATCGGCGTGACATTTGACTATGCTATCAGAATTTGAGTAAGGTTTATACTACTTTTGTCAATATTTATTAGTTGGCTCAATGTGATTTCGGCACGAAAAACGGCAATATTTTAACGTGTCTAAAATTCACACTCGTTACCGACCTTGGTAACGTTCAACGTTTCTAGATCACAAGTTCACGAATGTGTAACGTAGAATCAGCTGCGAACCGATGTCGATTTGTATACTACCAGTTATCTGGGACATGACCAGTATGGGCTTCGGTCGGATTTGAATCGGCGCACAGCTAGGCGGCGTGCAATCTATTGACTGGACTAGCAAGCCATACCAAGATCTCGGATATAACCAATTTGGACCCCATTAGCAGCTTGTTGCCTCTGTGATTTCTTGAAACTAATAGGACGAATGGCCGCTGGGATGACATTAGTCAAACATCTATGTTGGTTCATGCAACAGTACAAAACGGGTTGGGTCTTTCATCCAGCGTCAACCAATTTGGACCTCATTAGCAGCTTGTTGCCTCTGTGATTTCTTGAAACTAATAGGACGAATGGCCGCTGGGATGACATTAGTCAAACATCTATGTTGGTTCATGCAACAGTACAAAACGGGTTGGGTCTTTCATCCAGCGTCATCCATTGCTAATCCACATGTACTGAAGACGTAATCTGAAATGCGTGCGTGCATCTTCGCCGCCTGGGTTTCTTCAGATTTTGTGTGACTGTTCTGGGCTGATATCCGTTGCGCCGTTTAAGCAACTGAATAGATTTCTAAATGCCAAAATGAACGTTCTGGTTTGAACGACAGAAGGTGAAGCAGATAGCATGAAGACCTCCAGTGTAAGTTCCCGAATTCTACGACCCAAAAGTCGAGCTGTTCATAATAACCGACGTGTCTTGGCTCTTTCACCGACACTGAATCGCTTTAATTTTCAGGTATTTTGGTCGTACATTGTGGCCATGCTGACCAACCTTGGTGGACTGTCGCTCGATCGGATTCATTCCATGCTGCGGATGTTCGCTTTGAGCTCCACTTCCAGTCTGGACTGTAACCGTGATGAATTGCGGCAATTTTTGGACAGAAAACTACGGGAGTGTGAACTGAGTTTTGATGGTGAAGTCTACAAATTGGCCAAAGCAGATGTATAGTTATTGCTGTAAACTAACCGTCTCCGTGCAAAGCTGCGTTGTCTTCTCGTAACATGTTTCACGTGGTCATTGAAATCGGTGGTCTGCCCGGAATAATGATTTGTGACACCGTGTTACATAACTGTCTCCAGGTGATATCTGTAGAATCCCTTTGAATCCTGTATATAAATTCGATTTCAATACATTTGTGGCAACCGACGAATATACTGTTTTTCCGCGTATTCCAACGAAGGTCGTTTTTTCCCCTCACTTACATTCAATGGTCCGTTTGTTATAGAGATGCACACTGTCATACTCCACATTTTACTCGGACGTCTAACGAGTTACTATCGTTTCCAGTCTTATCGCCTACTCCAGATGAGTGATGCTTTTATACTCAGAGAGGCCGTTACAGCTCTGTGGATTGCTTATTAATAATCTGCATGTCAGGTTAAGTTGAAACAGACCTAGAGTTTTCAACTATTTTGAAAAGACGCCTACAAAACTGTATGTCCGGCTGGTGTGGGGTCATTGGTGAAGTGGTCACTCATTCTTACAATAGCGAAACTCGACTCTAGCGTTTCTTTTTGAAAGAACCTGTCTGAAGATATCTATCTGGATATGAGAGCTGCGATTAGGTGGAGTGATAATCAATTCGAAATCAACTAAATGTTACACAGATAATTTCACCTCCATAGGCAAAGAAGTGTGCACGTTACCTCTTCAACTGACAAGTTAAAAAGTTTAATGCGTTAATGAGCGGATTTGTAGAATCAACCTCTGTGATGCTGTAAAGTCACTTCGGCTTGCGGTCCGTCGAACTAAGTTAGTAGTTCTTGAGCACTGCTACTGAATCTCGCCTAAAGGCATCTCGCGTACCGTACATATTTAAGAAAGGTTTAAACTACTGGTGCAGTTCCCATGATCGAGTGACCTACAGGCATACGCGACACGATTCCCGACAATTCAGATCAGTGATCTGCATTAACTAGATAAATAGGCGAGTGGGGCCGCCACACCGGGATCAGTACGCTCAGCGTTCTTTTATCGTGTTGAACACCAACCGGTTGAACGGTGCTCATTCGGATTGCGTTTGTTCTTCCGCAATGTAACTGATGGATCAGGCTGGCTTAGTCGGTCCTGCCGCTGCATCCGATTTTTTGCTCAGTGGGCTAATCAGTGACGTGGGTCCTGATGTTTGACAAATAGTACATATTAAACGAATACGGTCATTTTTACCTTCCTGCAAAACAATCAAGTAGCTGCTGCTAAAGCGAATAGGCATCTAAATCGGGCATTTCTCCACTAACTGATCGTGTTGCGATACGAGATAGTTCCTACATGACCGAAACCGTCTGACTATTCGCCTTCGATAATGAAAACAGGAACAAAACGACATGAATACGCAGCCATATCTCTATCGTAAACGTCCATCGCAGGCAATCAAATTCGATACCTTCCCATCTACCGTATTCAGATAAAGCGGGGATAGCGTGACGGATACCTTAGTCTTGTGCTAGGCATGGTCCTGATATCAATTACCATCTGGTTGAGCGCTTTAAACTATGGATTCAGTGTGATCGAGACACCGATCTGCATGCAAAAACGGCTTAAAATGTCTTCGGCACAGTTTCTTCCGGATACTTGTGTTAGTCTGACTGGTACATGCATCTAACCTTTGAATTTTCTTGCTAGGATAATTTCCCCGCCTTATCCCTTTGCGTGAATCTTGTCCCGTTTGAGCTAACTTGATCATCATCATAGACAGCAATACATCAGTGGTTCACACTGATGCTTAACTGCCACACAACCACGAAGAAGAACAAAGAAAAAAAACTTATATAGGAAGAAAGAAGAAAACAGAGGAGGGGAAGTGGACCTAACTACTAAAAATAGCTACGTCTATATTCAAACATACAACATCAAGGCGCCTACACCTTGCAAACAAACAACCGAGCTGTAAGTGAAAGTAAGGCGTCATCAGCAGCTTCCTTACGGCTTTCACTGCCCCGCATCATTAAGTGCACTCACTTCACAGACAACTCGGCCAAACAACGACAACATTCACGCCACTGAGCTCGATTAGCCGCCATCTCACCTAACGTGATCGGTCGATTAAGTTGACGAAGAGTAAAACCAACGCGTGTGTGCGAATTTCAACCTGCTGCTTCTCGTCAGCACATTGGTTTCAAAATGACAACCTCACTCTTCTTTTCATCAAATGACTGCAGGTCACTGGTTTCACTTTTTTTACTCGTCCTGCAAACCGTTGTCTGTATGCCACTCGATCGTGTTACGCCGTTTAGCATAACGCTCCTTCAGAAGTGTACTAGCATCCCTGTGCATGAGTCGAACGAGTACGCTGTGGAGTTTACCGAACAGGTTTCGATCTGCACTAAGGACTAGCCAATTGAACGCGTATTTTGTGGCGGGGAGTATGCTTTGACGTTGTTTTATCTTTACAAGTTTCCCTTGTGAATGTGGGATGCTAAGTGGCAATAAAATTCCATCCCTGGCCACTGATAATTGGTTGAGCTGATATAACTTGGACATCACTGACCGCATATGAGTAGTTTTACTCACCATCCAGTTCACTCACTCGTCGTTTCAGATGGACCTTAAACCATCAGCCACTTGTTTTTTCGTCAAAATTAACCTTATCCTTTTAGGGGTCATATTAGTACTGTCGCATGAATTGGAATGAGGTTCAGAAGTTTCCCCCCATTACAGCACGCACCCACATTTAAATGCATAAGAGACGTGAATCTTCACAGTACAAGCGATGCTGAACGAGTTTATTGTAAAAAATCATCTCTTAATACTCTTGCCAGGTACATCCAGTAATGTCCATTCGTAAAGACGTCCGACGCAAACGTTGACCTCAAATCCCGACAACTCACCTATTCACTGGACAACGCAAAGGGCCGCCTTCGCCATTTCGAATATTCGAAAATCAGTCTCTCAGGAAACCATCGAGAGCATGTTCTGACTTATGAAGTCAAGTGCATCCGCCTAAAAGTACACCAATACGCTGAATGTTTCATATTGTGATTTGGAGGAATGAAGTATTGAATACTTTCTTCTGAAATCAGAGTGACTGTTCACCAACTCCTGGAACACTGACCCATGCAGACGGCGCTTAGTTCCTGGTGCATGTGGGCTCGTTAACTGGCATGAGGCTTTGCAGCTTGATGACCTATGCAACGCACCTTTGACTCATGCGAGGTTCGCGTAGGTGTTTTGGCATATGCAAGCAACTTATGTCATCAGAGTGGTACTTTCGTTTTGTGGCGACCAGTTTTGTGACGTTCTAAGCTTACCAAGAGGAATTGAGCATCAGGCTACTTTTTCGCTATGGCTTATTGTTACTGTCGAACCGCCTTCGACCAAAGTAAAGACAAATAATTAGAGATGATCGACAATTAAGAGGTTCTAAAGAAACAAATACATACCTTAGCTGTGGCAGTTGGTATCAACGGTAGCGAAAATATACACAAATCGACTGCTTAAAGTTAATCAACTATTACAAAATGGGTTCACAAGATTACCTCACAAGTACGGAATAATGAAGGCACGTCTCGTGTGACGCACGCCAACAAAGGAAGAAGGCTAAACAAATATCTCGAAACAAGTTAAACTATATGTGCGATTCAGTACGCTGATAATGTTAAAAGGAAATTATATACAGAGAGGTTGAACAGAAAAATTTGGACATTAAAAACAATTGGGCGGAAAGTTTTCCAACAAATCCGGCAACCGCGCGATACTTATCTAGGTTAGAATAATGGGCACTCCGCAATATACTATTCGCAATACTCAATCATCTTCAGGTTCGCTGCAGCATGTGTACGGGCTGTTGTATTTTCTTAACTATTCATTCTCGGCTCAGTCGTTCTCGAAACTTGCGTAACAATAAAGGAGACACCCAGCGACTGTCCCTGCAATTTACGTTATTTGATCACCATGATGTTCTGTCAAGCACGGGTAGCTTTTGATATCATTCCGAGGGGGTTACCAACCTTATTGAAGTCTATATGAGGACCGTTGTTTTTCGTAGACACAGGTTGCAGTGTTCATTAGTGCATCAGAAGTCCCGATTCCGTTTCTGGAGTCAATTGAATGGCCTGATGCATCGATTGCATCCATCCAGTTTCAGCATATCTTAGTTTCAGTGGTGTTAGCATAGAAACCGATGGTTTCCAATAGACAATTATGCCCCTTCGGAAGTGCACCCCAAAGTAACATTAGCTTATGCCGGTGGTAGACGCGCGCAGATTCACGGGAGTGTCACACATTTTTTCGATGCGGCTGTACCTCCATTTCGCACGTGCTCTCTGATTCTGTTGTTATCCTCAGTTAGGTTTAGTCGATGAAACTGATCGCTAAAATCAGGTGTGGGCTGAGAGGCAAAACCGTGCCCTGCAAAGTAATTGTTCGACATGCCCAGAGTGAAGTGAAAAACGAACAGACGAGCGACACGTTGTCAACGTGCCCATGGAAGTTGTTGTATGCTGGAAAAAACCAACCTGCCAGTGCAACTATCGGCGAATAGGACCCCTTGCACATTGAAGTTACGCAGACGTAAAGGAGACAAACATGCTGCGCACTTTCAGACAACATAGTTTAGTGAGATAAAACCCGCTTGCGCATCTTGCGTTGTTGGACCTGTAAATAGTAGTCCAGGAAACGCGAGTAGTAGTTACGGACGACCGGTCAAATTTGGTGAACTGAGTCAATCGGTAACTGTGAACTACGAAAGGTGGAATAAATTTCAACTTCCTGAGGACTCCACGTCACATCCCTAAGATGACACTGATCTGTCGCCACCAGGCCCTGGCAATTATTCTTGTATTACTGCTGAGTAGTCGGGTATTTGGTTGATTTCACGCTTGATCGCAAACTTTGTATTCAGACAGACTTCTCCGACAGCCTCTTTCGAAAAGAAGCACTAGACTCGAATCTCACTCTTGTTAGAGTTCGTCATCATTGCAAATTCTCATGTTCTCGTAGCTAGCCGAGCGAAGCAATAAGACGTTCGTTATTTCATCGGAGAACTAAAAAGTCCAGTTGTGATTCTCCGGTTGTAAATCAATTTTGGGTTACATTTAGGCACATGGGCAGCTAACAAATTGTAACGCGGATGAAGTCATCGAACGATGCGCATTTCCTATTCGTTCCATGTTAACATCGTTTCTAGTGCTGTACGAGACCTCGTCGATCAATAAATATTCCGTATGCATTTTACTGCGTGACTTGAATTGATCAATTGCGGACATCTACCACCAGCAAATTAAACAATTGACACGATAATGCGCAGATTGGAGCAAACCGATAGATATTAACGTATGAATGGGGCTTCCGCACGAATCCATTCGGACAGAATATTGCTTTCTCAGTATATATATATATATATATATATATATATATCTATAATATCTTTGTGATAAATACCACGTGCAAAATGACTGACGCTTGTTTGTACTTAACAACCGGAGATCCTGTAGTCGGGCCTGCCGGTGTGGCCAGCACTTATCTCTTTTGAGTATCCTGTGTGCAGTGTTGCTTTTCGAGCGAGCCAAGACTGTTTTTACATGTCGCAGAACAATCGTGTTGATGTGCGTTGTCGACTACTAATTTGCAGATCGTGAACGCTAGTTGTTGCAACAAACTTTTCCATCGCCCTTCGAACCGACTTACAACTAACCACATACTTTGTACTCAATTGTTTTATGGTCTCCGCTACATATTCACCACAGACCACAAATAAACACCAGTTCAATATGTTGTTCAGTTGTCAGATTATCAGCACGTCCTTCCCTTATTCGCGTTCCAAGAGTGTAATCTGAATACGGTATGGCAAATTCGTCCGGACCAGACCGCGCGCGGATACTGTCTGGCAAACTGAACTGATAAATCTGATCCAACATAAATCAACAAAAGGAAAGTCAGACACGGACTAGACACCCCGGACCCACAAATCCGGCGTGTCCTCGTTGAGATGAAAGCCGTCAGTCTGTACATCTAATTTTCGACCAATCATTTAGTAATTCACGAGTCTGTTTTGTTTCTGAATACAGCTTTCTTATTATTCAACGTTTGGTGAAAAAATATCGTGACAGCACGATTCGTTAGACAAACATCGTATTTTCATTTTGACTGTTTGCACTCGCCGATGCATGCTGGTTGTCCCCTAAGCACCGAAACGTTAGTGAGCAGCCAGGTGTTATCGATCGTAAGCCGTGGTAGCCAAAGACAGGGACAGTGGAACCGAGGGTCGACTGGAAGTGCATGTACACTCTTCTCCAACCCACAGCCGACTAATCTGGTTTTGGTTTCAGCTATGCGTTGCGCTCACTCACCCGTTTCTGTTGGCAAGTCTGGGCTCCGGTGTGAATACGACGAAATCCAAATATTCAGACGTACCATGCATGCCCGAGCTATGAATGTTAACTAGGGTAAGCGCTTTGGCTCGGACCCGGGATTTTGTCGCCGGGTTCATACTTCTGGGACGTATAACAGATTTCGGACAGACTCGATGCTTCCTCTTCGATTTACAGCTGACAGGTCGATCAGCCAAAAATTGTTCACATCGTGGATGCCATGTCGGAAACAGCTGTTGGCCGATCGATCAGTTGAAGTCTGGGCAAAACTATGGTCCAGTCTGTCTGAAATCCGGGTCACTGTGCAAAAACCGCTCAGGCGCACGTTCATTTAGCGTGCCAAGTTCAATTTTTTTTCTACAGAAGTGCTATTCTCGAGCTGTATTATGCGTAGCGCTGTTCTTAATTTTCATTACGTTACGTGATGTTCGAATTCCATATTGACTGTGCGTGATTCAAATCTGATCAGGCTGAAACAAATGTCCACTCTAGGTCTAATGTGGAAACTGCATCACAGGGCTAACTGTTGTACGGTATTCAACGCCCGAGGCGCTCACAATCAATTTCACAGTTGACACGAGAAAGGAAAAATGGAATTGATTATAACAGACAGTGCCAACGCCCATTCGGTATATACATCACAAATCACAAAATCGACACAATATCTATTCGTACCGTGTGAACCGTACGTAAACGTACCCAATCAACAAAGTATGGAGTTTGTTAATCCTGCACAGAAAGTGACAAAATCTGATGAAAGAAGTAAACTTTATCAAAATCTATAGTAGTGATTACGGTATCGAATGCATGATATAACGAAAAAGAAATGACATTGATGAAAGAAACCTTCGGCTACAACGTGGCACACGATAGACGCTCGCTGACATCGCTCCAGTTTATCAACTTCCATATGGCCTTCACGTAGTCTGCGCGAGCATTTTTGTATTGCAGGTAATATGCGTGTTCCCATACATCAATACCAAGGAGGGGTTTTAGACCTGAGGATGAACCAAAAAACAGGTTCCATCAATTTGGCTTTAGAAACATCATGCACAAGCAAATTAAAAACAAAAGACAGCAACACGAGTTGATCGTTGGGCAATAAGTTATTCGAATACCGGTACCTACGCTCTGATGATCTGCCGTGGAATATATGCAAAAACTTGGAGAATACCAATCGATGTTCCGTAACATAAACTACTTCAAGTGAAAAAAGCCCCAAAATGACCATCCGTCCCACACAGGTTTCCAGTCTGGAATTTCCACATTTGTCTTTGCGAACATGGGATTTTGCAAATATGACGAAGCAATATGTGGAAAAGATGTCGGATAAACTCAACTTACCGTGACGATTTGATAAGTCGGTTGAGCAGTTCAAAAAACGATTCGACTGACCTCGGCCAGCTCATTCAGCTGTGAATAGCGGAGAGAGTGCGCCTAGGTATGATACTCACAACGGCCTTTCGTTAAAAAGCTGAGTGATTCTAGTGCAAGAACTATGCAAATGGAATACGGCTCAAGGTTCTCAAAGCCGTCCTCAAACCCTTTTCAATGATGATGGTCGAAGACTCATTTGAACTAACCGTATCCCCTTTCATTCCATTCACTGGCGGCTGATGTAGCGCTTCGTCATTGTTGTACGCCAATCACTTCCAATTTCACAAAACGTACCAGGACGTTATGTGAAAGCCACAGATGTATTAGCCTTGTCTCTATCGCATCTACCATAAATACCAGTCCCTCCTGAAACACAAAGAGAGAACCAAACACGAGGAGAACGGACAGGTTTCCCGCTGAGTGGCGGATGTAGCGGTCACAGTTCTTTTTGTGACAAACAATGAAGTATCATCACTTCTTGTGCAAGCCAACAATCGTGGTGCTTTTCGACTTTCGAATTGAGCTTCTCTCGGGTAGTGAGCCGATCGATAACGCGGATAGCATTGCAGACGACACACGACCATGGTGAATAGGCTAAACAATGACTTGTATGTACGAGATGCACTTATCACATTCCATTGTAAAAAGTTGTTAGAAAGTCGATTTGATTTTGATTTCATCTTTGTTATCGCGGGAATGACGCATGAACATTTCCACAGCTTGTAATGATGTTCACAGGACGTCTGTGAAGATATCGAAGGCACATGGTGCGTTCGCGAAGCTTCGTCATTTATAGCACCATGATTATCGGTTAAAGAGAGGGCTCACAATGCAGTCTTGTTCTACAAACCAGAGACCTGACTCCTTCTTGCGGAAGATTATCATAAGTTCACGACATTCAGTCACTCTTATCTCTGCCAGCCAACTTGCATCAAATAAACTGGTCGTTTTAACAACATTGTAGTTCGTCTCTAAGTTCCCCATGAATGATGATGGTAACGAAAATTCATAGTCTGTGCCGGGTGGATCACTTGTTCTGTGTGTCCACAGAGCGACCACCGCACCACACATCGTTTAATGCGACTGCTGACGGTTGGATGAAACTGCAAGGGGGTCAGTTAATAACGCACTCAGATGTTTTGAAGCCTTCGCCGCCTGCGAGACCATCCTTGTCGATATGGCGATGTCGTGCATTTGTTGAACAACTGAATATAGACACGACTATTCCTAGTAGTTGAGTCCCCTCTCCTCTTCCGTTTTTTTTTCATCTTGATCAGAGCTTGCTTTTTCCTCATTGCTGCGTGGCAATCAAGCATCAGTGAAAACCACTGATGTATTGCTGTCTAGGATTATGACGATGAGAATGATGATACGTTTGGCGTTACTCCGTTACTTTGCAAGTAGAAATCCTCAACAAAAAGCTCCGGATGAGCCCGAAAACTTGTCGGCGTATCGAAGAGGCGTGAAGTGGTTCGACCCCACAATGGTCTTCCCCATAGTAGACACCTCGGTATGACGGACACGTGTTCCATTCCTGGATTTTTATCACCGAAACTGATTATCACTTCCTTCCTACAACACACATTTGGCTTACCTCTCACAGTAAAATCGAACAATTTGACTAACAGTTCGAACCAATTACGAAATGTGAACTGGTTGGTGGTTGCAAGTGCGAGACGTACGCTACAGAGAGGTCATACAGTGACGCATAGAACTATTTTTCTTCGACCCGCTCTACGATTTTTACACCAACTTGTTGATGGTGTACGAGGAACTGCTGTTCTGTCATTAGCTGGCACTCACCCCACACTGTAACTCTTATATATTAACGTTGGCTTTCGCGTTGTCAAAACAGGGTGTCTACCAGTCTGAGGACGTTTGCAAACAAATGACGTTGGCTACTGGAGCACACACGGCAAATCATAGGGCAAAATAGAAGTGCTGAACCAATGCGATCAGTGACGAAATCAAATGCATCGTAAGCAATACAGAAGAATGACATGAAAGATAATTTGTAAGGCTGAAGGTGTAGAAGGGTGCTAAATACTCACAGCTGGATGGAAAGATATGAATTACTCACTTATGTGAGAAATGAAAAGCATTCCCGTTTCCGATTACCTGCTGCGAAGAAAACAGCGGGGTTACAGGATTCGGAGTTTAGTGCATTTGTGCCGCAATGTTTCTTCTTGACTATTAAAATTCGTTCTTATACATGACTTTGTACCCACTACTGGAACGCTCATAACTACGAAACGGGTTAACCCGATTGTACCGTACTGCCAAGGAAGCGTTTCCATACGCCCAGGGTGTACCGATAAACCCAATTAAATGATGCTCATAACAAATGTAAATAACCCAAGATTTGGTCGCCAAATTACATCTAGGATACCTCTCCTTATAGCGGGCACTTCCGAACAATAGACACAATCTTCATTTCTCGAGGAATGGCCAGACTCAACAAAACGGCCTTTGGGTGCCGGATACATTGAACGTTCCTCAGTGTGTGTAAAGTCTGTTGTCACAGACAAGCACTGTAATGCGAAGATGATGTGGAATATGGCTGTCAGGAAAATTAGCTGAAAGCAAAAATAAATTATAATAATGGTAAAAAGCCCAAAGTTATATCCAAGAAGATGCGTCAACAAACCTGTTGTTGCTTCCAATGGGTCTTGATTTGGGCACGTAACGATCTGCAGGCGTTTTGTCACAGGGTTGTAAGAAAGCCAACCCCATCCAGAACCTTGAATGGCAATTGTTGCAGTCGACAGTTGTGTTTTAAATTCTTCGAACGATCCAAAATCCCGATTTATCGCGTTGGCCAAGACACCAGATGGAGCGCCACCACCCTTAGGGCTCAGGTTCTTCCAAAAAATACTGTGATTGATGTGTCCTCCACCATTGAAACGTAAAGCAGGCTGTGTAATCAAATCGAAAATAAAATGCCGGCCAATTTTTTATATCAGCTGGATAAGACAACAAAGAACGAGGAGGACTACAACAGATGTCTGCATATGCGAACCCATTTTCTCAAAGCCGGTGTAGTGTTTGTGTAGAACCATCCGAAAACCGAAGTAATCCACGGTATATACGAAGAGTATCAATTCAGAAACTACTTTCGCTCAGTAAAACTACGGTCTTCGTTGATTATCTGATCTTCATCAAAAGCTCATGGATGTGAAATTAAAAAATTCTTGATGAATGCAGTATGATTGCGTTTCCTGTAAATAGCGTACTAACTAACTAAAATGAAGTCCGCGCTTGCACTCAGTTTTGATGGTGAATTGTTAGCAGTAACTGAGAAGCGCATTTACCTTGGGAATGGTCGTGGTCGTTGATGGACTATATAATTGGATCACAAATCGTACGGCAGTAGTGTTGATGCAGGCCGCTATGTCAGGTAACTTTTAAACCAGTTGCTTAAATGACCCCAAACGAACAGACGACACCTGTTCACTTTACTAGATGGGATGGTCAGGATCATCATACCTCGTGAATAAGTGGTTATCAGACCAACTCGCGGTTTTTTAAGACTATTGACGATTTCAAGGAATGATTTTTATTGAGGTAAGCGATCAATTGGCAGGCGGAGCACGTGGCTCAACGACTGTGCGTTTTCACGTGCTGACCGAGTGATCCTGTACTTTGTATTTAAACCGCGTTGCTCACGTGTCCATCTCGTCTGATGTAAGCTAGCTGGCGAAGAAAACAATGATAACATAAGTAATCTGTTGATATTTTCACCGCGAACAGGCCACAGTTCCCAACTGTGGTGCAAAACAGATAGCACGCGGACATCATACCTCTTTCCGTAATGCGGCAAACCGATATCGTGTCAACGTCACTGGTTGGTAAGGGCAACATGCAACTTTTCTATTCCTGCTGGTATCCCATCGGCATTACTACAAGTTGATGAGACGGGTAGGTATACTTATCCACTGTCTCAAACGGACCGACTGTTTATAAAGGAGGTGGGAACAGGAATATCTGACATGAGGAGCACTCCGTACCGACGGCGGAATTATTCAGCATGACCAGCAGGATCCGCGCGTCTTTGAACTAGGAACTATGCGCAGCAATGCAATCCTCATGCTTAATGCTAGCCAGTTTGGCGTCCGGAAGAAACACCACACCAAGACCACTATAGTCATCAAGCTCTGTGGAGAGCCTAACATTAAGTTTTCGCGTAACCTGTACAGCACAGTGTCGAAGATGATGGTTGAAGTCGTCAAAGCAAAAGGCGAGAAAAGTCGCTCCTGATCAACTTACTTCCAAATTCGAGTTATAATTGCACTGAAGTTCTGGGAATCACAAAACCGTAGTGTCTACAATCAGTAGCGGATTGAAAATCGACTCATGCTGTGATCACCCTCCGAATTTTAACGAATCATGTTTAACACAATGGTGTCAACCTAGGTAGTAGGATGGGACATTTACAGACAAATTGACTGAGTGGCAATGGGGCCACCATTAGGACCATTGCCGGCAGTTATTTTTATGGGTAAGTTGGAAAAAATTGTGCTGAGCACTGCTATAAATCAAATGGTTTTCTTTTCTCTACAGGCGTTATGGTTGATCTGATATACTTTCGCTACCCACAGAGTTTTTCATTTGGTTAAGACATTAAAAGGTTAAATTTTTAAAAAGGGTTTTCAACATGCCCGTTAACATGTTTGCCGAAGGTTTAATTTTGGCCTCAGAATTGGTTTACGTCAGAATGGATCTTTCCATTTCCTAGACGTCTCTCTTCGATAGAAGGACTGACGGAAGTTTGAAACGCTCCGTTTATCGTAAGACTACTTGGTCAGGCCTAGTACAGTAAATTTTTGTATAGTTTTACTAACACAAAATACAAACGAAACCTGGTCAAATGTTTGGCGGATAGAGCCAGAAAAATCTGCTCAGCAGATGCTTTGGAACACGAGCTACAGTTTGTGACCCATATTCTACAAGAGAATGGCTACCCTGACAATTTTGTGACCAAACATATGAAAGCAGTTCAAGCATCAGTTAAGATTCAAGGAGTTGATAAAAAGCCCATGTTCATACGACTGCCATACAAAGGAGATACGTTGGCTGAATCACTGACCCGTCGACTTACTAGTTCGCTTAAGAGGACGTTCAACGCAGCCAGACCGATTATCTCATTCACCAGTTCACCACTGATTACTCTAAATCTGAAGGATAAAGTGCCGGTCCACAACTCATCTATGGTGATTTACTCGTTCGTTTGCGATTGTTCAGCAAACTACGTACGACTCGGCACTTGTCTAGAAGAATCAGAGAACATCATCCAGCATGGATCGGACAGGTGAGAGAAAATCAATCACGAGTGCCATTGTAGGTCACCTGGCTGACAGCGATCATCAGGTCAACATAGATCGATCGTTCAGCCGTTATCTACAGGGTTGCACCGAACCGTTCGCCAGCGAATGTTGGTCACTGTCGAGGCCATTGCCATTCGATTACGTAATCCAACCTTGTGTGGACAGAAAAACTTTGTTCAATCGCTTCAATTGCCTTGGCCATTAGCTGACTCACCCGATCGGATATGTAGGCAGTTAACACCCAATCGGCGTCCACAAACACAAAATTGAGATGGTGTGAATTTTGGACCAATACCAAGCTTCGCATGTAACCGTTTTTAGTTTTATTTTCCCTTATAACTGTAACAGCCTGATGAGATTTTATCGAAAACATGTTTGCTACACTTCCTGTCCTGTGGCTTAGTGGGAGTTCCGATAGTGGTATTAATTTTTTTTTCCAGCGTGTCCTGCGATCACTCAATCGCCTTCGTAACAAATGATTCAGAGAATGAAGCCACTAACTCCGTGTGGGACTTTCGAATAAACCTCATTTTCCGTTGATCAGGAAGGCATCTTAGAGACAGAGTCTCCAGGTGGCGTCTCTCAAATCAACCCTTTTCCGCATTTTAGACCACTGAGAAATAGGCGAGGTTTTCATTTTCCTGACGGTGACATTAAATCACTCATTTTATTTGGCCTTCCATCTCTTTATCTTCACACATGTTTCCATTTTTGGTAATTTCTTTTGAAACCGCGAATCAAAAGCACTCAAAATCGGTACACAGAGAAGTGAGTTAGCAAACTGTTGTGTTACTTTATTGTACAGTGTATGTGATGTATCCCTAGGATACGAATTTACGATTCTATTACTGTTGATTGATTCAGTACATCTCCGGTCTTCGGTGCAGGCGTTTTACTCTGGGAGTCTCCAGTGACGCCGAAACTGAATGTTACATGCAGGCTTGAGTGAGGGTCGTACTGAATTACAATACGCAAGTAATGATTAGCCGATTGAATTCCACCGAATAGTGGCGTATGCGCCTTCAGACTTAGTAGATCGGTTAAAGTCTGTTGACACAGAAAAGCTTCGTGCTCACATCAGCGACTACTTCAAGCAGTGGTTCAGATGTTACCACGATTGCGTTCTGTGACTCTCATTAACCTTTTAAGGCAGACTGAATCCTCAGACATCATTATACCATCAAGCCGCTTTATTTTTCAGTTTCTCCGTTTCCCTCAAGGACAGAAGCAGCTAGGTGACGTTTTCCTTGTGAGCACAACTCACCGGTAATGGTAGGAGATTGCTGCAGATACACGCATCATTTTCTATACCTGACTCACCGCGTTTCAGCACGGGAAGCGTTGCTTCTTATGGACTCTATGCAACTAGGCCGCAAAGACCAATTGGTTGTAAGCAAGTGATCATATTCTGTTAACAGTTGCCTTGCGTTCGGCATTTGCTACGTGTATTCTGACCACACCGACTTATAGGCCTTTTTGTCGACGTCTTCGCACGAATGCTAGTTGCCTAGCTTACATTTCGGTGCGGATCATCTGTACGCAAACAACACAACGAAACGGACACTTACGGTCGTCAACAGAAGTTTGGTGCATCTGCGCGCGTGAGCCGTCTGGCATAGGTTGACACCATTGTGTTAAACATGATTCGTTAAAAT
>LOND01002048.1:55163-70508 GCA_014220965.1 Paragonimus kellicotti | reverse complement strand
ATTCGTTTCAATGCAGCGAGCAGCAATAACGTTTGTCCTTCTTTCCTTGATATGTGGCTTGTATTGATTCATTTGTTGACCGAGCTGTATACCTGCAAATTTGTAACTAATTTACCAAAGCCGAAAAAGCTTGTTAGAAGCGAAACGCCATTCATACATTTTGTTACCAGATGATCACAAGTTGTACTCACAACTTTTAATTATCGATCTGCATCGAGTGTGATTCAGTTGCTCACACGAACAGTGCATGTTCATGGTTCAAAATTCGACGAGATACAAACTTAACAGTGAGGCTCTTGCGTGAAGTTGATATATTCCATCACTGTATGAAAGTAAACTATTTGAGTCTCCTTTGTAACAAAACTTTCATTCGGATAGCCCACGCCATGGCAATGCAGTGTTCACTGCACGCGGTGGGTCTATATGGATGATTTTCGTTTACGAATTCGACTTCATTTAAATTAGAAAATTGGAACTAATCCTTATCTGTGCGTAGTATAAAACCCCACTGGCCCCAATCCTCTCGATAGATGTAGATCAAAAGTGAATCTCTAGCTAACTGGTCAAGATATAGAAGTTTCCGAACGACGACAACTGGCAAATTGTCAGCTGTGTGTCAGTGGAATTTGCGAGTTTAAAAGGTCACAATGGAAGATATTAGTTGAAACAAGAGGAAATCGAAGTGTCTAGCTGCCGAGAAAGTTTTCCTAAAAATATCGAACAGGTCTTTACGTTTTTTCCGCTATGTGTGGCAACGACTGTGACCTCAACACCGTATATGAAAACTCACATTTTGCTAACATCTGGGAGAAATCTAAGCGTACAGAAAGACATAGAACTGAGAAACATGAGGGGAAATCGATTTGAGTTTTCGTGAAACACAACACTTAAAGGTTGTCGGCAGTTGAAAAATATGAACCCGATTCGAGTTGCATATGTGTAAATGTCAGTGTACGGTGTGATCAAGGTGATGGAATGCTGACTGTCCGTTCCATACTGAGATACGAGAGTAAATTTTTTTTGCAGCCTCAGTTTACACCCAGGTACTTTTGAAGATATAATGCTGACGTATGATATTTGAGCCAAATTTATTTACGTTAACCAGATATTGGTAATCATTTCTTTGAACAAAACAGTGATGTCTATATATGGCACGGTGCGTTAGTGGCTGAACCACTTAGGTACGGACACGATCCGAATCTGATTCTAGGTTGAACATTTTCTGGAAAAAAAACATTCGACAGCACATACGGGGCTCACGCACCAAACATAAGATGGAGGTCAACGAGTTCACAAGACCCCATTCATGCAAAACAACCCCTTACGATTGCTTAATACGGGTTTAACGTCTTCCTGTTTCCCACAAGCTTACGTAGATGAGGTATCGTCTATGGTACTTTTACTTAACCCAAATACAGTTTGGCATTTCAACACTTCTCATAAACCGCTACTCCAGAGAACACGTACGAATAGTGGGCTGAGAATTTCGGAATAGAAATCCTAAAACACAGCCATCTACAGTTCCATGAAACCCGTTCACATACTTTTTTCTTCAGGTATCGAAACCGCCTGTTCTGCTAAATGTTTAATCTTACGTCCCACAAAACAACTCCCTTCAGGTTAAGCTCTTTCTTACAAGCGATTATGATACAATCCTGGTAAACTCCTGGCGTCTTGCATTTGTTTATAAAGCTCATGTATTTTTGTAACTCCATTCAACTGTTCCTAATTTATAAATACGAAATCCATCCCATTCTAAAGTACCGCTTACAGGTCGGAGTGTGGGTTTCCACAACATTCACTTTCATTCTACAAAGCATACATCTCCTCACGCTCTATCCATAAATGTATGAATGGCGTTTCGCTTCTACACAAGCTTTTTCGGCTTGGGTAAATTAGTTACAAATTTGGAAGTATACAGCTCGGGCAAGAAATGAATCAATACAATCCACAGGTCAAGGACAGAAGAACAAAGGTTATTGCTGCTCGCTGTATTGAAACGAATGAAGCTCCATGCCAGAAAGCATGGTGGTAAATCAGCATATCTAAAGCCGTACTGATTGATCACAAGACATGGTTTGGGAGCGAAAATTACTAAACACGCATAACAGCAATTCAGATTTAAAAACATTCAAGCAACAGCAAACAAATGGGTTCACTGAACGTGATGAGTGAACGATCAACAAATGACTATAACACGAAGAAGACGGTTAGGTGCCTGACAGCGTTGATGTTAGTAACCCACTAAACATCTGTTCAAAGGAACACGGAAAAACCCCACTTCAGTGTATAGTAGAGCTTCCTGACTTACAGTTAATAAAGACAGGTGTATACCACTGGTACATTGATTCTGTAGAAAACCAGTCATTCTCTAAATGAGGAACTAATGGAAAATCTGCAAGTTGCGGTGACTCCAGCCCGAATTGTTCGGCCCAGTATTACGCATGAAGTATGAGGTCTTCAGAGCACGAGCGCCAGCTTCGGAAGCTTTATAAGACGTCTGTTTAACTGGAAATGTCCCTGTGTGGTACTTTCCAGAGAGTGGGGTGTACACGGCCAAATAGTATGGATAAGACTAAACGCACTCCTGACAGTAAACTGAGTATTGTACGATCTGTCCGAACAGCGAACAAGAACGGTAACATCGAAGTAGAGGACACCACTCTACGCGTCAGCGGGACTTTGTCAGCAGGTGGCAAATCAAGCGACTTCAGAAACGACGTGGTGCTGTATACTACTTGTCATCTCTGAGTAACATGTGCGAACCGAAAAGACGGTGAATTTAAAATTGCAGTCCTTATCATCACAATGATCAAAAACTGGGAGCCGCAGTCGATTTGTTTTACTTTAATAATTTGTAAAAGGATCACGTGCTACAAGACTGACAACGAGGGGCGTCGGCCGTGTAGTGATTTTTACAATCGTCGTATTTCGACGTACCTTGCAACGGACGTCTGGCTAAAAACTTCAAAGGTCAGACGATTTTTATGGCCGTAACAAAGCATTCATTCAGACGACACGTCGGAGAACTTCGTCACTGCTGACACGGTGTTCCCACCGTATGACGTTAATGTTTCGGTGACACCGATGGTAGAAAACTTACACTTTGTAAACACCCTACGCGCGGACGGACCAGGTTTTGCAGCTCCATAATAATGCCGCTTTTACCGTGACACTAAACTTGTACTTTCACTGAAGTCATGTCAACGCTAGAGATGGCATAATTTGACAAACGCCATCCGAGCCTTTACTATGCGATTTGTTATCGCATCAGATATTCAACCAGTGCTAATGCAGCTCCCATGGTACATAAACTTCTCAACTACCTCCAACGGCTCATCACTAGGGATGAGAGCAGACGCAACAGTACCTTGTATTGTTCATGCAGTCGTTTGTGACCTTCAATATCATTTTGCGTTCTGAGAATTGTGAGCACTCCGACATTTGTTAATCACTTAAACACAAATAGCATCACGTTACAATCTGAGGAAGTCTTGACGTGTGCATTTTCTCATTACATCTGGTATGTCTTGTGTAGTGGTCCTGCACTAGAAAGTATACTATGCTCGGTACTAGCAACGGTTGTTTGCATATCTATAAAAGTTAAAAAACCATCAGTTCTTGGTTTCTTCCGATTCTCCATAGTGTCGTCAACAAACTCAGCCCGTGCATCCTGCAGGTTCGGCGGCATCCGTTTCGCAATGCCCTGTAGCATCGTCGGGCTGTCTTACCCCATCTAACCCCTCTAGCTGTGACGAAAGCAGCTGGTAGCCACGCATACGAGTAGCAAACAATCGTAACCCATCAACACCTCTGTACATTAACTTTGGACTACTGAGAAGTTCTTTCCTGTTGACCGAGCAACTAGGTGTGGTTGACCATAGTGACTGCCGAGGATACGAATTGCCTCCAAATAGCCATAGGTATAAGGTAACAAGTTGCAACGTTCGGTGGCATCTCGCGCTTTGCCTCAACAGGATAGTTTCTGTCCTTCTGCTATCAATCTAGCTAAATTTGATTGATGATTACACGTAAAATGGAAGTAGCCTCCCGGAGAGGCGTCAAACATCTCTATTTCGAAGTTCTGAAAACTTTGGTTTAACAAAAGTGTTCCGAGAAAGGATTCTGCTATCACATCCGCTATTCTTAGATGGTAAAGAAAGACGATTTAGAACGATGACCATCCTCTCTACTGAGCATTCACGTTGCTATATATATAGCAAGATTCCTCTGCAAGTTAATATAACCAATACCCAGAAATAATCCCTCATATATACACAATGCCCCCAACTTCCTCAACAAGATGCGGGGCCTGAAATTAGAAGATGAGGAAGCAACGATATCGTTCGACGTTCGCTCGCTGTTTAGTTGCATCCCGAAACAACTCGTGCTAAAGGCACTGAATATGTTGCGAGGTAATGTGCAATGGCGAAAACACACCAAGCTCTCTATTGCCGACATCTTGGGTCTAAAAAAAAATTGCACAGAAATCCACTTACCATTTGAAGATACAGTGTATCAACATCAACAAGGACCGTCAATGGAATCACCGTTATCAGGACCGCTTGTTGAATTCATTCTATAATTCTTTAAAAGAACTGCGTTCCAGAAGTACGGTCTAACAGTATGGCTGAGATATGTGGATGATGCGTTTGCTGTCATCAAGTGTGTGGAGATTGGCACTCTCTATGAGGCAATCAATAAGGTTTGTCGTATAGTCCGCTCAAACTACAGTTCAAATCCTCGTGCCGTTCCTTATGGCTGTTGTGGCCGGCTTTGTAATGGTTACGCACCCTATAGTCTGTAATGGCTATTTGTCCCAAAGAGATCATTGCACTTGCCCTTGAAGCCAATAATTATCTTCTGACGGTATGAATTAAGTCTTGTGAGCGTCGTTGATTAATTCCCGACTCATTTGAATGGCGTAGCGTTTTGAAATCCTTTGGGCATTTTCAAATGAGACTGACATGTTTAGTCGTATGCTCTTTGGGTAGATGTTGTAGCCTGTACAGTTGTGTGGGTGAAATAACTGTTCACATGTGAAGGCTCACGGATGTGGATTGCTCCAGATGTCTGGCGATTGTGAGCGCGTTGCAACCGAATCCATGTTTAATGAATGATAATAACGCAGTAAAAATGATATTATGATAATGAATGATAGATAACCTCGTACAACGTCTAAATAGTTGTCATCCTAACGTGAATTTTGCCTATGAATTTTAGGTCAACTGTCTGCCATTTTTAGATATACTAATAAGTCGTCGAGAAGATGGCTGGGTTAGAAGAACTGTTTATAGGAAACCCACGTGATCCGGCCATTAACTAAACTTCAGCAGCTCCACACCGGTCCACATAAACCGAACACTAGTGAATACTCTGTGCACATGAGCAACGCGAATCTGTAGGCACGACAGCCTTGCAGAAGAACTAGACTTGATTACCTCTGTCCTACAATCAAATGGTTTCCCTGAAAGTTTATAAATAGGCACAGTAGACAAAAAGTACTACCCAAAGAGGTGATCACTGTAGAGAAAAAGGTCTACATGTAACAGCCTTTTAAGGGTGATTATATCATGCAGCAAACAACACAGGGGTTGAGAAATTCAATAAGCGAACGTTCAGTGCAGCTGAACTCGTGTAATCGTACTGATTAGAAGTAAGCAGTGCTCAATCAAAAGGAGATCAGCCTATCGGTGCCACTTTCACATTGTATTTACCAATTTGTATGTAACTGCGGAGAAAGTTACATAGGCAGAACCGAGAGATGCTTGAGCTCCAGAATGAAGGAACATTTACCTAAATGGGTGCAGAAGTCCGTGTTACCGGAGAATGACGATGTTGTGGAAACGCGTAAACAGCCAGTTGCCTCAGTCGCTCGACACGTCCTGACCACTGGTCGCATTATCGATCCATCTTGTGCATTCAGAATCCTGTTACGTCATTCTAACCCAAGATTCTTATGGTTTGCCGAAGCAGTCACAACCAATCGGCTCTCTGTGTTCAGAAACAACTGTTCATGAATTTGACCCTTCCCTGGACTCAATGACCTATCCTAACACGCTTATTGACTATCCACCCCTCTAGTTGTTTGCTAAAAAAAAACCAGTCAGGTTTAATTTTTGAGAATACCTGCAGCTCGGGTAATAAGTGTAAGGGGCGAACATCGAGTGATTGATAGTTATTAGTTATATATGTATATCGTTCTCTACATTGTTCGTTAAAGTTTCGCAGTTATATATATATTATATATATATATATATACTTATTATATATAATACACTGTGAAACGGTTACCCCCCGCCCACGATCAATGTAGAGAAGGTAGTCGATCTTAAACTCCCTTATTTACTCAAGGGAAACACTCACCTACGCCGGATGCACAGTACAAGCCAAATCAGAATGCTTTTCTTTGAAGGTCGACCTCTGCTTCGATTCGGCTTCACCAGATGTTGGTATTATGGGACTCATACGGTGGGTGGTTTATCCGAATTCAGTGTTTTGAATATGCACTATTACAATAATGCGTAATTATTAACACGAAATTAGTCAAATGTGCCAAACAACTGTGCAGAAAACCAGACTACTGAAATGAAAGCGAAGGAAAGAAAGTAAGAGGCGGGGGAAAAACACACCGATGCACGCAGATTTCACAACCAAAACATTGTTGACTTCTCTCCCTTGCTATTACATCATCATTGGGTTGAATAGCTAGTTTTTGGAAAACCGATATCAAGATAAATCTTCTCTGTAACGCAATACGTTTTTCAGATAGTATGACAGGAATAAAAAATATGTCCAGCCCTTTCGCTCAGAGATTTTCAAAACGACCTATCGATGTGACCCTCGCCGAATTCGATAAGGATTGTCAGACTGAATTTCTCTTATCGTAATCGCGATAACCAACAGCTGATGAAGCTAAAAATGGAAGGAGAAGGTCGACCTTCAAAAGAAGTTTCTTTGACTTGCATGTGCACCCACAAATATTTCCGTGAGGCAGAGACAGAGCAGTTATTTCGCTAGCCGACGGGCTCATGAGGGCAACACATTGGTGCAGGTACCTAGTGACGTATATCTTCTGAAACAGACTATCTATCAAGTTGTGATTTTACGGGCAACATTCACAAGCGCCTACGCCCGCGAAATAAGGACGCCACAGCGTCTTAGTTTAGCGCAGGAACAACACAACCCTCTCATGACTGAACTTCACACATTAATCCAAGTTTTCCTGTGTGGTGAATGCTTGATGTGATACTTGGATCAAAGCCTACCTCAATGGCACTTTTAACAGAGCATTACTCTGTGACAATAACAAGACTGACCAGATTTCAGTTGTCATGACGTAAGTTGCTTAACGAAAACCGATTTACTTGGTGGTATAACGTGCGACGTTCACAGTGGGTATATATATATATATATATATATATGATATATAATGAAGTGATTGCTACAAGTCAACAAAACTGATCTGAATGCGCGTAGACGGTTTTACGTTTGCACAGCTGAGACAGAAGCAAGCCTGATTAAGCTAATAGAAAACGTTGTTGCAAACCTGGTGTCAGTAGTCGATGGGAAAACAGGTCAGTAGATGAAAAAAATGCTGATACTCATTCGTGACTATTCGGTTTTATCCACTAGGGGAGATAATATTCTCGAATGAATCTGAAAACGGTGTAGTGTAATGACAGTTTGTTTGTCTGTAATCATTTACTTCAGAGAATTTGATACAACCTATTCAGAACGGATGGAAATAGCACGTCTGAAAACAGCAAATGATATGGCTTATGAGTTAATGATCTCGAATATCATATACGCGCTCGGGGTCTCATGAACATACAGGCGGCATACAAAAATTCAGAATATACGTTATATTGCATAACGAAAGGTAGCTGGCAAGCTGCAGAGATGGGGAATGTTTGAACAGAACGATTAGTAAGGTGAAAGAATGAGCGAACGTAAGAAGAAATATGAGCCGATCCACAAGGCAAGGAGAAGAGATTGATATTTTTTTGCGGGAAGACAAATGGGTACGTACAGCTTCCACAGAATTCGAATTATGACTCCATTTTGGATGAATCATCATACAGAGGACCGCGGTAACATAAAGTCGTCTAGTTTCTTGTTGACGTCTAGTAATGGCGCCAAAACAAAACTAGACCCTGATGTGGTGCGCCGGCCTGCGCAGCTCGATAACCTGTTGGGACTATACTGGACGGTGAGACGGTCACACTGACAGTCACTCGTATAGGCAGAGGCCTGACAAGCCACAGTCCCCTGATCCTCCAGGTTGAGGGTTGATAGAAGACTGGTACCTATTTCTGGAAAAGTTACTTCTTTTCGTCCACTGCCACCCACCCGCTGTCTTGCGGTACAGGCTTTTGAGCCAAAGGCTTTGGTTGAGAACCCTAATCGTTCTCCTGTCTAGGTCTGGGCGTCCTGGCAGTATCTCAGCCCACACAACCATGAATATTCACAACAATAAATCCATACTGCATCGGCCGTCTCGCAGTATAAACCGGGTCGCCCTATCTGCTGCATACAGCAGGGTGGATAGGCGAAAACATGCCCCATTGTCCCATCAAGTTTAACTCTCAGCCCTTTTCCGACTCCCATTTCCCACAACCATCCTACAAGTTCTACAACGGATACAGCTAATCATAGTAACACTTCCGATGAACCCCATCTCTTAACACCCACCCTCTGGCCTCTCTCTTGTTCAGATCTAAAATGTGAATTACTATACGTGGTTTGAATGTTCGCACCCTAAAACAGATGAGCTAACAGGCCGCTCTTGCACCAGTTCTAGACTCGTTGAATGTCGGTGTTTACTGTAGTTCAGAGACTAGAATCAAGAACAGTAGTCAACGTACGGAACTGACACATCCTCACTACTAACTCGACACTGGCTGTACACATTGGGCGTCTCGAAGGACGCCGCTACCAGTCAGGCTGCAGTAGGTAATGTTCACAGCACGACAACCGTATTGATAGATTGGATTCCTTAGACTTTGTGTTGTCCGCTTGTCAGGTTCTATTAAGGTTAAATTTGGACGCTAACTGCACATAAATCTTCTCATTGTGTCTGTTTATGCTCCTACTGACTGTAGTGATGTCGGCGTCAAGGACGCATTTTACTCGGATCTGGCCACTCTCCTTCGGTCGACACGTGGCTCTGACATAGTCGTTTTGGCCGGAGATATGAATGCCCAGGTCGGCCGCCTTGGTGAGGCCGATCTCGTTTAGGTGGCAGGTTTGGGATAGCATCACATTACTGGGATAACGGCGAGTGGCTGTTGCGGCTATGCTCCGTGCACTAGTTTCAGATATAGTGCACGTCACCGTTATATTTAGTGCCCTCCTTCTCCGAATCAGGCCTGGTCTCAGATAGACCACATAGCCGTTAGTTATAGGTGGCGGGGTTCCATTCAAGACTGTCGTTCTTATTGGAGCACATGCTTGGATTCAGATCATGCGTTGGTACGTTGCCGTTTTGTTCTTACTTTTGCTGGGCAACGACCCCACCGACAACGGCTGGCTGTTGAGAAACTGGCTATGCGTCGGTAAAGCATAAGTACCAAACTAGCCTAGAAAGCGAGCTTAGCAGTTCTCATCCTGAAGATCCGTAATAGCTGTTGGACCGAGATCTCACAGGCCGTTGATGAAACCGGTACTGTGGAACGCGGTGCGCTGGTTTGTATGTCAAACAACCATTGGATTTCAGAGAAACCCCTGGAGTTGTTAGAAACTAGACGGAACATTCCTCCTGGACAGTTCACATAACAAGTTTAGGAGGAACATCCGAAATCAGCTGAAGCGTAGTCTGATCGTCATTCGTGAGGCTTAACTGATGACGAAAGTTAAGGAAATGGAAACCGGTTTAGCTTCAGAGAACATCGGCACTCTTCAAGCTAATCCGCTCTACTGATCCAAGACGACCGGTCTGTCAGTGAACCTATCAGAGAAGCAGATGGCAGACATCCATATCAAGTTCAGAAGGTTAGAGAGGAACACTTTGAGGGTCAGTTTAGCTGGTTTCTTTCTACACACTTGCAATGTCGTATCCTGGTCGGTAGATTTGGTACGATCCACTAAGAGTGAAGTCCGTAATCGTACTTCGGCTGTCAAACATAGACAGGCCAGACACAATCCTGTGAAACTAAACTTTTCAATTTTAATTTCAAAGAAAGCTTGCATCAGCTAACATTCTATACAAATTGTTTGGCCATCCGTTTTCTGGCGAATAATTTCGGATAGGCAACCAAAAGAAGCGAAACGCGAGAGCAGCCATTTTGGGCTAAGCGTAGTTTGAAGTATCATGGTCAATCACTGGCAGAGACAAGAAAATAAACGTACAGAATCATGCACATTCTGGAGTACATTTCTGGAGACGAGTATTTACTTTAACCGTAAGGTGGTCGTGTCCAGTGTCAGTAAGCTGCTTTGGGTTGTGTCGTGTGAGCTGTAGCAAACATCCTGTTAATTTCGGTTGGTCTACTGACCATGAGCATAAATGTGAATTGTGGGCAGACTATTTCTTGTATATCAGTCGCAAGTTGCGTAGGGCTAAGTGAAACCGAGAGTTTGATTCGGTTCAGAAATTCGCAGAGATCGAACATCTCCAGAAGGTAATTAAACAGCATATGGCATTAGTTATATATTGCATCGCCAGGCGATGTTAAACAGGTAGCCAATAATAATTTGTTTCTTTCGTTTAGAATTGAACTAGCAATTTGGTGATGACTTGAGATCTGAAGGAATCAAACTCCTCTTTCGTCGCTCGCGGTTGGAACCCGTGTATTCTGCTGATGAAACAATTGGATTGCACCACTTATCGGCCCGATCGCAAAATATGCTTATTTTGATGAGCGAGATATCCGTGACAGGAGTATGCAGTCAATTCATTCACTCTCTGCTGGGGTCACTCAAAAATAGTTCACACATCCAAGAAGTATCCGGGACTCTTGCGAAAACCATAGAGGAATTAGCTTGACCCCAGTCATTCTAGGGTTCTGGCATTCATTGTACTCCGACTCACTGCAGCTTGAGAGGCAAACATTAGGGAGAACAGGCAGAGGTTTCGTCCTGGACGAAGATGTATTGACCGGATTTCACTGCATTTCTGGGCAGCGTCATGCACACCACCCACCAAACATTACCGTATTTCTTTAGGATGCGTTCAACTCAGTGGACCGATGTACACTTTGAGTCGTTTAACACAGTGGTGTACGCAACAAGTACGTGAACATACTATCGGCGCATTATTCCGATACTTCAGCTCTAGCTGGCGTTTACGGTAAACTGTTTGAATGTTTCACACTGGCATCTGGCGTGATCAATCGTCTACTTTCACCATTACCGTTTAATTTTGTGACGGACGAAATAATACAGGATTGTCTCCGATACTCACAAGATGCCGGCGTGGACCTCCTACCTGGCGGACGACTGACTGATCTCGATCATGCTGACGACAAGATGCTGTTTGGGAATTTCCAAGAAGCATTGATAATACTAGAACCAACTTCGCCCTTTGCTAGATATTTTAGAAGGTGCTTTGTTGCTTCAAAGTGCCTCGTTAAAATCGACGTGAATACGTAGATTTCATGTTGGATAATGACGTTACGGAGGCTGTTGACCGGTTCGCGTTCGATCGCTCGTATCAGAGAACACCGATGTACAGTCAATCAAGAGGTTAGGAAGCATGTATATTTGACAGTGATTGTCAGTTGGGTTCTCTTGTTCAATTCTTACGTTTACACAGACTTAAAGGGTTGATCGATGTATTGAGGGTGCCAGTTGCTCGTCCGCCACACCGAGCATGCTGACGATGCAGCGGCCGACTGGCGGATGGTACGAGGTGGACAGATGATGACCTGGAGTAGAGAAATGAAGTTGCTTGCCAAGGGGCTGGCCACTGTAGGTCGTGTTGGTCTCCCGGACTGGCGACCCCGCAACCAACAGAGTAGTCAGTGGCTAACCCGGTTCAGTGGCATGAATGTCGTTGTTTGAACCAGCTGTCTGTGAAGTAAGTGAGGGTCAATAAAGTCTTAAGGAAGATGGGTGCACTGACTAACTTTCGTTTACAGCCTCGGTGTGTTCGTTTACAGAGTGTAGGCACTTGATGTTGGAATTGTGAGTATAAGCACATATATTTTGCCAATCAAGTTAAGTCCCTCCAACTCCTTTCCGTTCTTGTTTCATTCTTCTTCCTCACAAAGTTTGCTTTTTTGTCCATGGTTGTGTGGCAGTCAAACATCAGTGAGAACCACTGATTTATTGCTGTCTATGATGATGAATCGCGTTGTGTGCAGTTCGGTCTGGTAGAACAGTCAGACATTCGAAATTGGTTGTTAATGTGTTCCCAGTTGCTTTTGACGTACAGGCCTTGTGAAACCGTGGACTATGTTGCAGTAAACTGCTGTCTGTAGGCCCTCCATGGGCGTTATCATATCGAGCACTCATCGATAAACACCACTATTGTTGTATTGTTACGTTAAAGTACGTAAACGATAGCCAGCAGAATTTATCAGGAGTAATATGTTGTTCTCCCGAAGAACCGAACGAGAGATGGACACATTTTTGTTGACACAGTGATTGTGAAAATGTTTGCTGAGGACGAACTGTGTCGGTTCATTGAATAGAATAAGCAGTTTCGGGTGACTTATCAAGATACAAGGCCTACGCTCAGCGTGACTGTACTCTTTGAGGGAATCCCCCTAAAGCCGAGTGAGAACAGATTACTCGTTCACTGTTTTATCAAATGTGGTCTATCAAGCAGTTGGGGGAATGGCGAACGGAAGAAACGCGCGCACAGGCGTCACACAGTTTGAGGGGGCAACAGTACACCGTATCGAAGGGAAAACAGATACCAGAACAGATATCCGTTAGGGAGATGTGAAATTCATACGAACAACAACATGATCACGTAGAAAGAGGAGACCATATAGAAAGCACATAAAACAAATCGGAATCGATCCTATCTAAAGAAAAGATGCCGAATACAGACAATACAAAACAAGAGGAACAACAGTAAATGGACCAGTCATCGCGGAAATGAAAGAGACGAGCACATTAAAGGAAAAAAACCGACGCTAAAAATTAGAAGGAAACGGTTAAACAGTTTGGATAGCAGGCAGAAGAGAAAAGACAAACCATTTAGGTTCATCATCGAAATTCAAAAGACTCCCGAAACTTGGGCTAAACAAATCGTCGAAAGCATGCAGCAAAAACGAAAAAACATGGCAGGTCAGTGTGGACTGACAAGTGCACACGGATATTCGGGATATAAAAAAAGGTATAGAACGGGAACAAGTTTGCACCGGTTTGTTGATGTTGCGTAATAATCGGTCTGAGGTCGATTAGAACGAAGGCGAACGGAGAAAGCCGAAGACAAAGCAAACCACGTGTGAAGAACGCAAAACTAAACAACACAATCTAAAGAGCACACACACACAACGGTTACGTGTGCGTGCGCGCGTTTGATCCTCAAAGCTGAGGGCGAAAACCACGAACGGTGGCAATGAAGTAGCAGAATTAAAAGAAGGACCCTGTTTTGCCCGAACGATTGCACAATGATTGAGGCGCTGACGAGGTTCGCGATGTGTATCAACAGCAGTTGCTGTATATGTAATGATTACTAAAAAAAATGATTAAGGCACCATCCGTTATCGGAGAGGCGATTGATTGGATGAAGATGGTAGTACACATACACAATGATGAAAAACAAAGCAACATACAGGCGCATATACGGCCAGCCGGAATCTCCTGAAAGCAGACTAACAAACTAACAAAGTTGAGAAACCGGGTCATCTAAGACAGACCAAGTTAGAACAAATGGCTTGTTAGTACGAACTGTACGGGAGATATCGGACAGAGTATTTGAGCAGCAAGTGAGACAGGATATCGACTCAGGTATTGTACGAGTAGAGATCAGACCTATGACATTGATCATGTCAGTCAATACGTTCGACTTTGGCCACCACCTTGCCCTCCCACAGTGGAAGAACACAATTGTCGTTGGTAATCTCCTGATGCACGACGCCGGAACCGAACTCGTCGGAAAACTTCTTGAAAAAGTAGCTGCGGGAATAAAAACAGTACAGGACATAAAGCAGGAACGCGATTAATTCCAGCATTGAGTGGAATATCTCGATGCAGTGATAACATATGGCAGACACGAGTAACTGAACGAGTCGTCAGTCCACGAAATCGAGCCAACAAGCGAGAAATGACAAGTAAAAAGCCACGACAGAAGACGTCAGCCAAACACATGGAACCAGGCAAAGTTGCGCTCGACGTTTAGATGGAAACTTCGCCACATTATGGACTGGAATTCCGGTTCCTAAGCGCGAGTGCATGAGTGGCGTTGGAACGTGCGAGTTGGACAATAAAGTTTTCACTTTGTTGAACGACTTTTCGTTGCACTAGCTCTTCAAGGTAACCCTGTCATGACAATCTTTTGCCTGGACGATTTGATGGACAAAATGTACATGTGAGGTGGTTGAGTAATGTGAGATTTCCAGCCTCCGTCTTGGCTTAGTAGCTCAGCTGTCGGAGCACATGTCGCTGATTCGATTTCAGCCAAAACCTAGACTTTTCACAGATGGATCGTTTCGTAATTGACAACTTTTCCGTACAACTTGTCGTTGATTTTGGTTACATTCTTCAAATGTCAGCAAAAACCGCTTTTAAACATGTTGAATTATTGTGACCAGTCGTAGTCGGTAGCAAATCGACAACACAGATGAGTGACGGTGACTGTGCTGTTCACTTAATGCTTACTTGGCGTATGGGAATGAAGACAACTATCAGTTGGTTAGCTGTCGCAGGTTATGTCCGTCTTTTCAATTGAGGTCCTTATGGCACAAACTCTGGTTGGAGAAGTGTGTTAAAAAGGGATGCCAACTAGCCGAACTCAATAATGTTGACTATTGTGTGACTGATCTGTCAGCACGACAAGTGTAGTTTTTTGTAACAAAGTCTCAAATGCGGCATGGAAACTGTGCTGTAAATGCCGCCTTATCATCGCCCTTAAATTTGGTTGTCTATTTGATATCGCACGCTTTAATTTAGATATGATGGATTCGCTAGGCATAACATCCCATCTTCGCCCCTCTTCTATTCATAGATTATGACATATTTTCCCTTCCATCGATTGCATGACAGTTAAGTGTCACTGATGTATTGCTACTGTACTGGTCAACTAATTTGTACACTCGCTAATCCGTTCATTGTTTATCCCTTGACGCAGATCAAAATCCGTTCATTCTCCTAGCATTTTGGTCGCGGACAGTCACAAATCCTCCTCCGCTCGATCTCACAAGACTTATCCAGCATCTAGTTCCGGTTCAC
>LOND01002047.1:56649-74440 GCA_014220965.1 Paragonimus kellicotti | reverse complement strand
CTTAAATTTTTTGAGAGATGCCTACGAACCAGGTGAAGACGGCCGGGTAAGTCGTTCGAGCGTTCCATTTGGGATGCAACATTCTCAGTATATATGGTTGACAGCCTCTTGATAACGCTGAATTATGGAAATGATAAAGACTCCTTATGAAAACGAAACGGGGTTATATCACCTATCAGTCTACAATGAGCTGTATAACAGACTTTTGTGAATTCTTTTGCTAGCATGTTTGAGTATAACTATCTAAGTAACCACCCCTTGTTTTGTTCCATGGATGACACTGGAGCAGAAGATTTTATGACCAGATCAATCTTATTTCAGCAATAGAGCAGAATACATATTGCACATTATTAACATTTTATCTTATTTCCTCATCCACGTGCTAAGTGTAACTGATAATTAAATATAAGGCAAAAGCGTCGGTCTATCAAAATCACTGTTGTTAACTTCCGGGTAAGCAAATGGTATATGTACATGACTCGCATGCATGTGATCAGTCGATATTGATTGACTAGCACAGCCTCATTGAATGCACGCAAAGTCGAATTTGTGTCACGCCCGATGAATGGACCGTTGCGAGTATCCGTTCGACCGCGCCAGCGAGATAAGAAAGCATTCTGGTGAGTGGTCAGTCGTATGAGGACGTATGGTTCGGCTCCCTCTTCATACTTATGAGTCACTATACTTGATATTGGCTTGGTAAGTTTCATTGCTCGGTCAACCTCCTCAGTTAATCTCCTGGATACATGCGTCTCAGCTTATGTTATTTTTAGGGGCTAACCGTGTGCCTCTATATGGGGACCGGCTGTAGACATAGTATAAGACGGAAGGCAGACATTTCCCTGGGAATGTTGCTGTTCTCTCCGATGGTTGGCCGTGAAGTGCTTAACGGCCATCAGTGTCTACAGATTACAAACTCTGTGTTGATTTCATCCGTAACCGAAGTGTTCAACGGTGTCTGCTCCACCCTGATGAAAGTGGTCATTTGTCTAGTGATGTGTATCCCCTGTGAACTTCGAGTAGAGTGCGTATGGTCGCCAGATGTTGGATATCAGTTCACTTCAGTACAATCCGCTCCATTTAATCAACACCAAAATCGTGAGCGCAAGTGACTTGAAAAAGGTGAGCTACAGTCGTCCAGGTCTCCGTTTTTTCTTCGTTGATAGCCGAAATAATCTAGAAAAATTGAGATGTTGAAACCACGGTTGCACGAATTAATTTCACAGCCGTCACCTATTGGCCGTGAAATGACACACTACCAATCCAATGTGAATCCGTGCATGACAGTAGGTCATAGTTTACAGTTCGCAGTACTATTTCCTCTGTCTTTGCAGATTACAACAAAACGACAGGGAAAAATGCTAATATGCACAACGAGGGAAAAGTCAAATCCGAAAATTTAATGCACCTTCCGTTTCACTCTGTAGATTTGTAACTATTTCCCTGCTTTGCTGTGCCTCATCTGGAGCCACGAACCTGGTCCCCTGATTCAATTACTCATTCTGGCAAACTGGAAAATGTTACCTTTCTGTAATCAATGATGCGATTCTAACGGAACTTGTGTAACATATGAAGACTAAAGTAGTCATGTTTGTTTGAGTAGTCCTCCAACTTAGTGATGACAGTGGAATAATAATCTGAAGTCAATCCAATGATTATAAAAACCCAGTTCCCAACTCGCTAAGTACATCCAGCGAACAAATTGTATTGCCGCGCTATCTTCTAGCAACCATTTCTTATTACTTCATCAATGCAGAAAGAAGACATGTTGCGATATGTTAACATTTCGTTTACTCTCATCAGTCGCAAACGTAAAACATGCGAGTTATATATGACACACAAATAGAGATAGACAGGGTATGGACACGCATACAGTCACACCACGTGTTACGTCATCACCACCAAGGCAACCCTATGGGTTGCTTCAACCACTTTTGTGCACATAGCACCGGCTGGTGAGTTCTGATCAACATGGCTTCGCTAAAGGAAACTCGAGTCTAACGTTTCTTTTCGAAATAGGCCAGCTGGAAAGTCTATCTGAATGCAAAGACTGCGATCACATATGGATGGAAAGCAAGTCGGACGTGGAAGTGAATTAGAAGCCACATTGGAGACATGCCTAAACAGTTGCATGTAAAATAAAGTTTCAGATGACTGCATATTTATATATATTGAAAGGCGTACACCATTTTTATGGAATGAACCTGAAACTGATCCCCCTTCACTCTTCACAACAGTGATAAACTATCAGCGCTAGATATGGCAAGTTCGTATACCTGCAGCCATCGATAAAGTACATTTGATTAACACAGCCAATACGATTCCTGCAAGATGTATGGGGCCATTACAATGTATGATGTGTAATTATTTAACAAAAGACTGTCAGAGAATAATCAAAATTCAGAATGAAGAGTTGCTAGTATTTTCTTGAAATTCACTTTATTGTATTTGGGATACCAAAGTAAGCCAAATGAAACTGCCAGATCCTTTCAAGTTGGACACCCGAGACTTTTGATGAGTGACTGGTCAAGTCCCACTAAAGTCGAATGGTTTCCGGCGATCGTATGCCATAACCATACAAAAAAGACGCAGTTACTTCCGCTTTCTTTGGCTGGAATAAAATTTCATGGTATCGTTGATGCTGGACATCTGTCAGTTGGCTCAAAGGGATTATCAGATTGACTCAGTAAACGGAGCAGTTATTTTGGTTTACTTTCTGGCAATCTATTTTTCCTTCTCAGTTGTGTCTCACCCTGGTGAAGTTTAATAAATAGGTACAATGACCAAGTGAGAAGATGAATTCAGGTCTCCCGGGTGACAACAAGAACAAGGTTTTAGCATCTGTGACGGGATGCAACTGAGAAATCAGTAGCCAGATATACTTCCACTTTAAGTATGTGTTTGGACCGTATAATCTGGTAGAATAATTCATTGAACACCATTCTTTGAATGTGTGAGTGAATGTGATTTTGGAGACACGTATCATACTCAGCGGAATGACTCATCTTCTCCCCTAACGTCTTGTTTTTGCATATTTCTGACTTCGTTGCACATATCATTTGAGCAACAGCGGTAAGGAGTTGTGAAAACTGGGATAATGCTCTACTGATGTTGTTCCGCGTTACGCCATACTTTCAATCGTTCCATTCGATTTTCGGTTCAGTAATAGCGCGAGAAAATCCAGTGAGTCACGTTTGATAGCAAGGTGTGCGTCGGACGGATGAAACCTGATCAGTAGGTTTTCAAGTTTATCCTGAACCTTAAAGATTACTAGCATACACTCCACGCATCTTGTACTGAGTGGCCTGACTGTTTCCCTTGAAGCTTCTGCTTTCCACGTTGCCACGACCACATTGGTCGGCGAACTTCCAACCACAGCGTTATCAGATCGTGTAGAACAGTCGCCATCGATAAAAATCTGACAATTTATGCGCACGGAAATTAAGACCTTTTAAGATCTGGCCAGGTGTAACTGTGATAAATAGATGCGCTAAGATGCAGTTGTTTTCGTTTTGGGACATATAGTAAGCAGCGACTGATATAAAATAGGCATATTTCTGAACAGGATGTTTCCGCCGCTTCAAAATGTGACAAAATTTCGCAAGCATACACTGGACCATGTTCTGAGAAATTGCACCTTGTGGGCTCTAGGTTGTCCAACAGTCATCTGCAAAAGCTGATAAGGTGTAAAGATGTTTATGGATTTTACGAAGGGACTTCAACCTGTAGCCTCCTTGGTTTCTGTGCATTATCCGAACGTATAAACCAGGCAACCTCCTTCATGTTCGCGAAGTTATATTGTCAAAAGTTTTGCCGGAACAAGTAAAATGAATTGGGATTTAGACAAGGTCGTCAACCGTGCATTCGGTTGCTTTCGCCCAGTCGGGCTAAGCACTACGGCCTTGGTTGAATTATGTGCTTGCGCGCATCAGCTCAAACACGCCCTTCTGTACGGATGTAAGAATGTTCATGTCCTGATGCTGAGTAACTGGTTTATGCCTACCCGATCAGTGTATCTCATGGAAATTTCGCTGAGACTTCCGCAGAAGGGCGGTCTGGTTACGTGTTCCGATAAACTAACTCCCACCAGAATGCCGGTTGGCATGATTGTTGCAACAGGCACAGGATCAGTTAAATAACAGAATTACTTCATTGGTTGCTCTCAAGAATAGACTTCCTCAAAGTGAATTCCCCTACAAAGTCACTCTGAAAAACCTGTTGTTAAATTATCGGCAGTTAGCAAATAAATTAGCTTGATAACATCCCTCTTGCTATTGTTCTGTTAAAACATATCGATATTTGTTTTGTCTCATTTGTTCTCCTGTAGCCAATGAACGAACTAGATTTTGGTCCGCTAACCCCTTTTGGTGCCACCGACCCATTCGATTATATCCCATCGATTATTAATCGGATGGAAAACCAACTGCAAGCAGTGCACCGACACATGAATGAACCAATGGGCCAGGGAACGATAGGTGACTGGGATACGGGTGTCTTAAATTTTTTGAGAGATGCCTACGAACCAGGTGAAGACGGCCGGGTAAGTCGTTCGAGCGTTCCATTTGGGATGCAACTTTCTCAGTATACATGGTTGACAGCCTCATGATAACGCTGAATTATGGAAATGATAAAGACTCCTTATGAAAACGAAACGGGGATTATATCACCTATCAGTCTACAATGAGCTGTATAACAGACTTTTGTGAATTCTTTTGCTAGCATGTTTGAGTATAACTATCTAAGTAACCACCCCTTGTTTTGTTCCATGGATGACACTGGAGCAGAAGATTTTATGACCAGATCAATCTTATTTCAGCAATAGAGCAGAATAGATAGTGCACATTATTAACATTTTATCTTATTTCCTCATCCACGTGCTAAGTGTAACTGATAATTAAATATAAGGCAAAAGCGTCGGTCTATCAAAATCACTGTTGTTAACTTCCGGGTAAGCAAATGGTATATGTACATGACTCGCATGCATGTGATCAGTCGATATTGATTGACTAGCACAGCCTCATTGAATGCACGCAAAGTCGAATTTGTGTCACGCCCGATGAATGGACCGTTGCGAGTATCCGTTCGACCGCGCCAGCGAGATAAGAAAGCATTCTGGTGAGTGGTCAGTCGTATGAGGACGTATGGTTCGGCTCCCTCTTCATACTTATGAGTCACTATACTTGATATTGGCTTGGTAAGTTTCATTGCTCGGTCAACCTCCTCAGTTAATCTCCTGGATACATGCGTCTCAGCTTATGTTATTTTTAGGGGCTAACCGTGTGCCTCTATATGGGGACTGGCTGTAGACATAGTATAAGAAGGAAGGCAGACATTTCCCTGGGAATGTTGCTGTTCTCTCCGATGGTTGGCCGTGAAGTGCTTAACGGCCATCAGTGTCTACAGATTACAAACTCTGTGTTGATTTCATCCGTAACCGAAGTGTTCAACGGTGTCTGCTCCACCCTGATGAAAGTGGTCATTTGTCTAGTGATGTGTATCCCCTGTGAACTTCGAGTAGAGTGCGTATGGTCGCCAGATGTTGGATATCAGTTCACTTCAGTACAATCCGCTCCATTTAATCAACACCAAAATCGTGAGCGCAAGTGACTTGAAAAAGGTGAGCTACAGTCGTCCAGGTCTCCGTTTTTTCTTCGTTGATAGCCGAAATAATCTAGAAAAATTGAGATGTTGAAACCACGGTTGCACGAATTAATTTCACAGCCGTCACCTATTGGCCGTGAAATGACACACTACCAATCCAATGTGAATCCGTGCATGACAGTAGGTCATAGTTTACAGTTCGCAGTACTATTTCCTCTGTCTTTGCAGACTACAACAAAACGACAGGGAAAAATGCTAATATGCACAACGAGGGAAAAGTCAAATCCGAAAATTTAATGCATCTTCCGTTTCACTCTGTAGATTTGTAACTATTTCCCTGCTTTGCTGTGCCTCATCTGGAGCCACGAACCTGGTCCCCTGATTCAATTACTCATTCTGGCAAACTGGAAAATGTTACCTTTCTGTAATCAATGATGCGATTCTAACGGAACTTGTGTAACATATGAAGACGGAAGTAGTCATGTTTGTTTGAGTAGTCCTCCAACTTAGTATGACAGTAGATGACAGTGATGACAGTTAGAATAATAATCTGAATAATAATAATAATAATCTGAATAATAATCTGAAGTCAATCCAATGATTATAAAAACCCAGTTCCCAACTCGCTAAGTACATCCAGCGAACAAATTGTATTGCCGCGCTATCTTCTTGCAACCAATTTCTTATTACTTCATCAATGCAGAAAGAAGACATATGTTGCGATATGTTAACATTTCGTTTACTCTCATCAGTCGCAAACGTAAAACATGCGAGTTATATATGACACACAAATAGAGATAGACAGGGTATGGACACGCATACAGTCACACCACGTGTTACGTCATCACCACCAAGGCAACCCTATGGGTTGCTTCAACCACTTTTGTGCACATAGCACCGGCTGGTGAGTTCTAATCAGCATGGCTTCACTAAAGGCCAGTAGCTTCGGGTTCTGTTGATGTAACAATATTTTGAATGATTTAACTGGGTCAACCTGGTGACCTGTTATCATGAGGTGTCTGGCAATCGATGATGCGGGGCTTCGAGTGACGGATTCACCGGTTTCAGATTGTGTCATGAGTTGTTTTAACCAGTTCGGGACGTGTTCTGCTACTCGCTGAGATAACTGTCGGTCTGTTCTGCCTATGTAAACGTCACCGCAACTGCAAGTGAACTGGTAAACAACGTGAGAGACAGAATGGTCAGACAAACTGCGTTCGCGATTGTGTAGAACGGGTCCTTTGGTGGTTTGAACCAGGCGTAATTGGGCAGCTGGATACGTACGGGATAGGGCAGAATTCAATTTGTGCTTGATGTCGTTTGCCAGATGGTCGCCTTTGAATTGCAGAAATAGAAATATATCTTTCTTTTGAGCTGTTTGTACTGGCTCATTGCCCTTGTTTATCATGCTGTGAATGTCGATGAACTTTTCAGGATATCCGTTTGCCATCAACGTTTTTCTCAGCATTTCTTGTTCCATCTGCAGCTTATCAGGAGTGCAAATACGTCTAGCCCTATGAAATAGGGTTTTCACCAAACCCCTCTTGTATGCTATCGGGGCAAAGCTGGAGAACTGAAGATATTGTCCGCCCCATGTTGCTTTGCGATGGACCGATCGCTGTAATGTCCCATCCTCACGCCTAGTGATGAGTACATCTAAGAAAGCTAAACTGCCGTTTGATTCCCTTTCGTGAGACAAGGATAAGTTCGGATGAATAGAGTTAAGAAGATTAAAAAACAAATCAAAATGGTCGGTATCCGTAATCAATGGATTAGCGCGACCTATCATCGTCACCATTTCTCCGCACACCAAAATGTCGGTTTGTACATAATTTCGACGAAAGAGTGCAGTAAGTTGAATCCCAGACTCCTTGACGATGGATTCAGAACAGCCGCTAGTCTGACTGCCGGATAGTTCATCTTGACGTTCTTGTTAACTTTGCAAGATAATATGCCACGTCGATTTTCTTTTAGATCGGAGTAAAGACTTTGGGCAGACCAGTCCAAAACCGTAATCCTGAGAAGTGGCTAAGCTGAAGGTACTTTGGAATGTGTTTTCCTCGTTCAGGACGGAGAGCTTATTCCAAATATACCCTTTTTTGTACACAATTATGGCATTCAGTTTCATCACAACAACGTTCGAAATCTTCAGATTCTTTGAAATTTTAAGATGACCAGATATTAGAGCACATTTACCTCTTGATATTATCATAATGAACTCATAAAGAATATGTCTGCCTTGTTTCAAACTACTTATAATTGTTCTGGTTAGCACCGTACAACTTCGATAATTAGTTCAGTTGGAAAGTTGACTGATATGGAAGGCCGAATATATCAACAAACTCATTATTTATTTCTGCATCGAATTATTCATGAGAGCACTATTAAGTTACTAAACCCGAAGCCCCATCAACGCCGCAACGGTATGATTTACGCTAAATAAACCTACCCGGAGTACCACTCAGACCAACTGTATCAATGTACTAGACCCCAAAATACAAAATGGCTCGACTGTTGGTACCAACGTCGATGCCAGTAAGACGGACGTTTGACACACATACTGTCAGACACTAGTTTCCTCCGAACGAAGATCTCGACAAAGTCACCCTAGAAGAAAATCTCGTGCTCAGTAAACTTTCACATGCTGTTTATGAATGTTGTACGAGACGATGGAGTTATTATGTGGTCTGGTTTAATTTGAAAGTCTTGATGTAACACCTCCACGGAGTATATCTACTAAAACCACCAATTTAAGGGGAACATCAGTTTTAGTTTTCAGAATAAGCCTAAACGACAACTAGACAGAGTCGTCGTGGGAAAAGCCCGTTGCGACTGATGCTTTCTGATTTATCATGCTGACAACAGAAAGTGGAATTACTGATGAAACTTTGGCATTGGCGTTAGCCAAACGTTATGTTGATAGCATCCTCGTGTACACGCAATCACTTTGATCCATCGGTGGCATGGTAAAGTCGTTAAACACTTGTCCTACACACTTGGCGACCGCCTCTGAACTAGAAAAAAACGCGCGCTCACCCGTATTTAGACATGGTCATCAATCACAAGGATGGTGAATCAGCAAAAAGGTTGTTAGATCAAAAGCCTACCTGAACTGAAGAGTATACTCATTCTACAAGCTTCACACCAATGAAGGGCATGCGCGTATTAGCTTGTAGTGCAGATATCTTCATAATTGTGTGGAGGAAACGTGTAGCAAGCATGCTGGTTTCCGGTACGTCCTCAACTAGCCAAATGCAACATATTTACGTTGGTTTAGTGGGCGTGATATATAACACAGAACTTAAGTTAGAGATGTCAGCTATTATTGTCTGTTTGGTTAGATTCATGAGGCTCAGTTACATAAAATCGATAACATGATTTGTACAGCTTATGCAAAGACAGCGTCATATCTATATCATCATTATTACATGCACGGCAGTGGAAGGTCCAACGTTTTGACCAGCCTTTTCTGACCGCACAATGGTGGTGAGTGTAGTCGAATTGCGATGGCCTCTGCAATTGCCAGTATATGATCCTTGACCTGCCTCGATTGTACCGCGAAGATTCCGTGGGTCGGCTCGAACGAATCGTTCGGACTGATCGGGTGGTCTGACTCGATCAAATGCGCAACGATTTTGGATGAACGCGACCTTGTCGATCTCCGCATCAGCCAGTTACTTAAAAAATGAACGCGTCAATTTTTGCCAAAGAAAATAAAAGAATAAAACAACAATCACCGGAAAGTTAAAAAAAAACACGAAGATCTATGAAGCGAAAGAACCGCATAGAATCTAAACCTTTTGAAAGAACTAGACCAGTAAGCAATATAATTCCTAGACTTTACCGGTTACCCAAGGGACATAAAAAATTGTACCACTACGACCGATTTTAGATATGTGCAACTTTGTGTATCACGTAACGGTGAACTGACTCATCATGTTGTTAAAGCAAGTCGGAAAAATCTAACGATTCACAGTCTTAGAGATTCCAATGAATGTGTTAAAACGTTAAAGCAACTGAACATAGCTGGTAAACCTCTATTCTTACTTGATGTCACATCACTCTTCACCAACACCCCCCCCCCTCCTCAATGGTATGGTTGAGACTAAATCTCCAGCCAAGTGGGATTAATGACTGAAGTAAATGTGCCTCCTGTTAGGACGATACGGCAATCTTATCATTAAACACAAGCGAATGTGTTTAAGCTCTCAAGTCTGATAATTCTCTTGTGTTTAATGTGAGGTAAGTGGTGCAATGTTCAACACGATTGCTTTATAAAAGCATGGCCGGATTTTTAATTCCAGCCTCGACAAGAATGTGCAATACTGACGGGTTCTAACGAGGTAACCCTGGATTCTGGTGCCTCTTCTCGAAATGGACCGGCTGGAAAGTGTTTCTGAATGCGGAGGTTGTGTGTGAGTGACGTGCAAAATGAGATTCACGACTTCAGCGTCATATTGACCTGTTATCTGCCTTTCGCTGGAGTGTTCGCGATTAAACGTCTCAAGTCAATAACATTTATAAATAATTAACTATATACAGGTGGTCGGATATTTGGTTAACTTCAACTTGTCCAACAATATCATTCGATCACAGCCTCCGTAATCGGCTAGACTTTCCAGCCAGCATCTTTTGGGAAAAGAAACCATACTCGAGTTTTACCCTTGTATGAGCCCTTTCGAAGTGTATATTCTTGCCCCAGTCGCGATCACGTCTCTGGCTACGTTTTCATGAGACACCCTTATCGACCACTGCACCACTGACGTTACGCTAAGCACGACCGGATTGTCATACCTAAGTACTTAGGCTGCGACCACGCCTGGGTGGTGCTGAACTTGAAATTAAGTGTAAGCCTTAGCTCGCCAATGGACGTAGTAGTTTAACATTGTGTTCACCACCACGTATTTGTTTTATCTCTTCACCCCATCAAACTAGTCATACATACTGTTGATTATTGTTGTTGAATACTGAACAGGCAATACGAACTACTAACACCCACTGGTGTCCTCTTGTTACCGTCATGTTCGAAGCCAGCTTATTCTTTTTCTTATCGTTCGACGATCAAGTGTTGTTTCGAATCCTTTTCACAATTCTTGTAGAAATCTCAAGCTCAAGCACTGTCTCGGGCTCAACACTACCTGTTTCACTCGAAGTTAATCATAAACACCGTCGTTTATCCCCTCTTGCTAACACTACTCACCCTTCATCGCTTTGCTTGAAGGGTGTTTTACCTGGTACCGAATAGTTCGTGACAATATTTTGCGGACTTCCACAGTCTTTTGTCAAAGTTTCCCAAGCACAACTAGATCTGCTTGAACGATATCTTTCTGCTGTCGAACTTAAACGGCTCGTTACTTCGTGACAGGACGCGAACAGTGCAAAGACAGATGTAATGTTAGTCACTGGGCACATAATCAAAGGACGAGTTTACGCCCACATCACTGGGGAAGCAGCTCGGTAATCGCAGTGTCGACCGAGCGATGGTCATATTTGGTTCTCGAAGTATCCGATTTCTATGTGAGTGGCGAACGTTGTGTCAGCTCTACAGTCTAAAGACACATTGGCCACCTAACAGGCCAGCAATAATCAGTCGAGGCAATGTTAATAGCATACTGCTCATTTCATGTGGGGCTGTTTTTACAAAACCTACCCTGCTGCTTCCTAAGTAGATTTTCTCGTTTATCGCGGTATGGCTGCTGTCGATTTGATATTAATGGACGTGTAAGTTTTACGTACAGCTTACCGCTCCAATGAATTTTCTGCCAGGGTTTCTTTTACGCGGAGGTTCTTACTATATATACAACCCTTCTCTCGTTGTATAATTAGCGACTATACCGAGACAAAGATAATTAATTATTGCATTAATCTAACTTAATGTCTCACAGAGCCTACCTTTAGTTCAGCAGTAGGAAGTATACAAAAACCCAACCACTTATAAAGAAAAGGGTAATCACGAAGTCCAACATAAGACATCCCCAAACAGCCAGCCAGTATGGTTGATAAAAACCAAACGACCAAGTTGGTAGCGCACATTGAGAAACGATGTACTTGGGTTTGTTTCTCTAACCAAAATAAAGCAGTCTTTACAGAGCCTTGAAAAAGTAGCTTGAACTAAAGTTGGCTTTCAACTGGAATGTGGAAGACTGGCTGTTACGGAATGATTTCACCTCACGAATTTGGATAGAAGACATTTTCACATCTATTCTGTCTAAGTGTATACTATGCTCAGAAAAAGGTTTTCAGTCAAATCAACATTGTGAGAGGCACGTTCATGTCAACGCAGCAACAGATAAGTCCACTGTCCTCTGTGATATTGTACTACTTAGCCACCAGAGGTAATACGAAACCTAGCATATTCAACTATTCCGTCGACGACGGTCAGACGAGCTACTATACAACAAACGTAGTTTACTTCAGAATTTCTCATAGTACGATTGTTTGCGTCAAAAATGCTTTTGGAACAGACCCGATCGAAAAAATCCAGTTCTCAGCTTGATTCGAACGAGTGATGAAAAGCATGAACACACGCCACAAGACTCTCTGTCAGCCGAATATGAGCTTCCGTTCAGAAAATCCCGACCAGATGTACCTAACCCGCTGTGCATAAACCCATCAAGATCCGTGAAATGACTATTCCAGAGAGTCCAAGCAGATCACGCTGATGTTCACCAATCCTAACAATGAGTATATGAGGAATACTACGGTCGTACTTACACCACCTGTCCATGTTCACGAAGCCGCACTTAAGTTGATCAACATAAACATCGTCGAGTTCAGTTATGCGTAGTTGTTTCTAAAAGTTGATCTGTTATTTTGACTTCCGTACGATATTCGCAATCTGGATACATATGAACGTGAGGTCTAACTGTAAAAATTTATCGTGGTTAACACCACATTAAGTGAATCTCTGGATAATATTATCACAACAACTGAACATCCGCGAAGTGAAATAAAAAAGACGATATCGAATTCATTCTCTGAACTTTCGACGTCGTATTCAACTGTCCAGTTGGACCATTTTACATTTCTATTAGACATTTCGTAGGTTGTTTTCTGGTTTTGATAATGGCCAGGTACAATAGTCAGAATTTCGGGGGTCAGAACTATCGACTTGCCGAGCTTAATTGTGCAATTAATTTCTGATTCAAATCGCAATGAAAAAACGTCAATTCCTACAAGCCACAGTTATTGACTGAAACCTGTCCTCGTTATCTGCGAAAAAAGATGTTTTGAAAAGATAAACTTGAGTGCCAACGAATTATTGTCCTCCACGAGGGCCCTACAAGAAAGCACTGATTGCCAATCGACAAGGTTTCAGTAAACGAATGTTGTTTAAGGGTCATCCGTAATATATGCCCATTTTTACTGCAGCCTCTCCAAAACTCAAGAAATGGTAGTTCACCTACGGTGGATAACACATTTGAGAAAATGTAAGTCAAGTAGGTTAGCTAAAGTTAATCACAAGCTGGTGTGCCCGAATTCGTCAAGTCGATCAAAGCATAAAGCAATTTTTCCTCCTTTACTCCACAGCTTCACTTCAAAGTACGCTTTAATCTGCAAGGTTTTGATCCAGAAAATATTCAAGTGTCAACAGCCAAAAACAGACTACGCGGTTCGCGGCAGCTTTACTTCAGTATCGACAACTTCACCTAAACATTTATTTAGTAAAAACTAAAGCGCCACCTGTACATCGACACTCGCCCATTCTATTTGCCAGATTCAGTTGAAGAAAAAAAATTCACAAGCCAATTGACAGATGTGAGTGATTTTTTCATCATTTCTTCTTTCTTTATTTTTGCGTATAATTGAGTTCGGAAACGCTCTGACAGTTGCAATTCATTCCGCTCCTACCAAGAATGCTATGTCGGTGGTTTATATGGACCGTGCTTTCATGGAGGTATAGAATAGCATAATCCAACTACACACGGCGAGCCATATGTGATTGGTAATTTCATCCTCACTCTTCATCTAGTATACCCGCATGATTTTTCACCTGCAAATGAAGATAGGTAGGTAATACCATAAAGTTGCAGGGGACACTGCTGTCCAGTTATTACTTTTATTCATCAAATACACTACTTGTAAACCTTAAGTATCCTAAAGCTTATAACGTTGTGCTTGTCAGAAAAATCTTATTGTTTAGCGATATTGTATACTGCGAATCCGAGCTATTTTAGAAGAACAGTTTTATGGACTTGAAGCAACCACACGAAAAGTGGGTTTTGCTGCTGATTCACACGGAGACTACATGCAATGTACTGTGTAAATATTTGAAGCTATATCTTCATTGGAGCATTGAACATGAACACGCCGAACTTTTAAAGGTGGCCTGAAAGGACTTAGAACGACCGATGTACGAAGTCTGCACCTAAACTCATGCGAGCATGGGAGTTTTAATTTGTATTCATTTGTAGCTTCACTTTTAGATCTTCATTGTTACTGGCACAAGGATAGTAACTTTAATAACACATTTGATTCGCATTCAAAAAGCAAATTTATTATCCAATTTTAATAGAAAGTTTTCCATAAAATTTTTCAGTTGCTTATAGTTGAATCCTTGCTGTACAAAAACTCAACAGAAAAGGTTAATATCAAGGTGCACGCAATCTCTATAAAATTTGGTTGATTTCATTGAATGGACGGAAACCAATCAACCAACCAATAAACTCCATTTTTATTCTGTTTCCTATGTGCGCAATAATTTTTTCAACCGTGTAATTGCCGGCCTTGCATACATATATAACGTATATGTAACGTACATCATGTTCGTTTAAAAGGTTAACAACATGTACATGTACCGGAGGCGACAGGTTGATTTTCTGATGTAAAAATGTTGAATCAGTTTAGGAAACATTGGATCCGAGCCACTTGCCCGTTTCCATTCGTCGACGGTTCTTGTAATGAAAGGAACTACATGTTTCTGAACTGATAAGGCCAGTGTGAAATGGTTGCTTCATAGCCTGCTCTCGGGTTTCCCTTCAATATGGGGCCCAACTTTGCTTAATTCTGACATCTCTGTAAAGCAAACGTATCTTTTTAACCTTTATTCTTACCAATGTCACGAAATGCTTCAAATGATCATTTCCATGAAAGTAATCAACTAAAGAATCAAACTTGCAGTTGAAACCTTACTCGTTTGGTTACTGTAACTTTGGTGACTTCTGACTTCCTCCCTGTGGAACCCTTCCATTTTATTTCTTGTCCACAGTCAAACCGTTAAAAAAGGGGCTTATCCCCATGAAGTGTAAATGCGTTCAAGCAGAACCAACTTTCATGAAAGGCTTCACGCTTAACTTCTGTTTTAAGGATGTCAGACAGCATGGTTTTTACGTCGTGTTTTCAAGGAATCATATACTTGTTAAATCAATGATCTAGTTTAAACTTATGCCAAACATACTTTACTGTCGAGCTACAATTCACTTGAACAGAAAATTTTCGTAACTCTGATAACATTGCTTGGGACTTGATGGCGAAATGTCAGATTTAACCATCCGGCGTCTACTTAAATATCACGCGGCCGCACAATACTTTGCATATTACGTTTGCATCTACTGATGTATGAAGAGCGTTTCAGTTGAAAGGTACAATTCCCTGCATTGCCACTGGTATACTTGTATCCAGCCTGCCAAAAACACAACTGTAACATCAGCAAGGAAAATAGTATAATAGCCGTGATCGCCTTTCTGGTACACTGTGATCTGAGATGATCAAAACTGTCGATTTTATCTGGAATACGTTGTTCAGCTAAGAACAGTTGTGCGCATTGTTCAACTTGAACTTTTTGTTTATCTAACTCAATAAAAAGTTCGTACATTTCACATTACGGTAGTATTACATTTGGCTGCCTGACGGAGACACGTTCCGTTTGGAAAATGCATACGATCGATAGACGTGCGTATGTACACTGTTCCCGTGCAGTGCGTGGTCGGCGTACTCACCTATACAATATAGATGGCAGCTACTTACAGCATTGTTCACAAGTGCTTTTTCTATCAGTGGGACTATGGACCCAACTAAGCAAACGCTGTTACGGAAACAGAATAACTGAGTCTTATTATCCATCGTCTTACATTCCATCAGTATAGTCAAACATGCACGTCTTGAACGTGAATAGAATATAAAACCTTAGACTTATGAGCGGTGGCTCATTAGAACGTACAAATATGATTCAGGCATGGTAAATACCTCCAAAATCAAACCACGGCTGTTCATTTATCAAAAACGATTGGGCGCAACTAGGTCGGTTAGTGAAATCCTTAAGCTAAGCTCGACCAATCGTACTGGTTTACAAACTTGATAACTTGTGTGTGTGTGTGTGTTCAGACCAGCTTCGTTATTCCGATGAGTCCAGGTTATTTTTATCCCACTGCTTCACTCGGGTTTGCAAAGTAGAGAGCAGACATTTCTTAACTTAATTAAAGCAAAACGTTCACATGGCCAGTAGTTGAAAACAGTACTTACCGTATTAGCTAAATCACCTTCTGGTTTTTGTTGATCGGCCTGTGCATGTCTGTCCCACTTGGTTTTTCTTTTCCCTGACCAGAACCGGTCTAACTTGCTCAAATCGGAATGCACACAACTTCATTTACTGCACCAAACCGCTTAGCTCATCACAGCCCATTGGGCAAGTTTGGAGGTGGACATTAGGAAAGGGGCACAGATCACAAGGGGAAAATCATGCACGCTTTGAGTTGTGTGCAGCTGTGTGATACCTTCGTCTGTCTTGCCTGTAGTTCGCTAAGGGACGCCACCGCCATGAGACGTGAAACAGCATAGAATTATGGTGCCTTCAGCAGAGACAAAACTAGCATAGTCCGTAAAACAGGTCAAGGAAGGGGTTCAATATGACTGACGGGCTTCCACGATTGGGCACAAAGGATGGACATCTTAGTTTGCTGAATTCAATCCGTGGGTAGTTAATCTGCGCACAACGTGTCATGGCTCTAGCTTATCAACGCTCTTAAAGATACCTGCCGGTTGAAACTTCAGCGATAAAAACGGGCAAAACATTATATTACATACGTTGTTCTCCTTTCTGTATCAATCGGTTACCGGGCGATTACTCAGTTCCCATTTTTTACCCAGTTTTATTCGTGACCTTTGTTCAGTCGTTCAACGAAACACCAGCCCCGGGGTTTCAGCGTACTGACTAGAAAATCCAATACCACACTAATGTTTCCAGTGAGGATACATTCGTGGTCTGATCAGCGTAATTCTGTATCCAGAACGGATATCCGACAGTATATGTGCTCTTGTGAGAATCCGTAAGAAGTGGTATTGAATAAAAATGATCTTGGAGAACTACTAGCAGGAGTGAACGCATTAAGGTATATCCACAAGACACGCCATATTTTTCGTGTTCGGTCCAGGTCGGATGAACGGTGCTAACTGCATGTTTACTTTACTGCCCACAGGTGCAGTTTCTTTTCGGGATCAGGAGAAACAACGAATTTTGCAGACGAGAAAAAATTTAAGTTGGCTGTCCGTTACACCACTCACCATAGTATGGAAGATATTATATGTGTCATTACCTTCGGCTTACAAATAGAACGAGTGTAAGAGAATATACTGCGCGCGGGTGCTAACAATCATTGTTCCGTACTTCATTGGTTATGTCAAAACAAGCTAAAACCCAAAAAAATTGCAGGTTTCACAGCGTTTCGATCCACTGAACAAACCTTTATCAAGCGATTTATATCACGAACTTACGTTACTCAGAGCGGTGGCGGTCACTGTGTGCCACATGTTCGTGTGTTTGACATGCAGTGTGTAACACGACAGAGACCCCATCATCCGCCCAGTGCCAGACAGCTCTACTTGCCATATTTGTGCATATTATCATAGATGTGGAAACGGACACCGTTATGCCACACCGTATTCAGCCCTATTAGCACTTGGGCTGCAAATCAGCTGACCCACAAATGCATCCAAAATATCGGTTATTATTTTACCCACTGCGAACATACCCACACGCGCCGTTGGCTGACTGACTCCTGTGGACCTCCTACACTGTAATTTTCTTATTTAACTCTCTTTACAAATGCTCTTCCAGAGCGTCAAAACGCTGAATTTTGTTATTTTTGGCTTCACCAAGGACTTCCTGAATTGTGTTCCATAGCAGGTCGTCACCAATATGCGATATGCCAACAACATGCATCAGGTTGAACATAAACGTGATAGATATGGAACG
>LOND01002047.1:42544-53312 GCA_014220965.1 Paragonimus kellicotti | reverse complement strand
TAGACCCGCATACACACTTAGTATCCAGTTTTGAGTTCATAAGTAGATATTCATCTCGCTTTGCAAAGTTTCCGCTAGATGTAGCAGAAAGGACTGCTTAGTATTGTCACAACTGATGTGACCCAATATCGATCGACTGAGATTGCGTTTGCTTTGGTGAGATGTTTTTGTTTGTTGTACCACGGATGCACGGATTTATTTCTCTATACGACTGTCAGATTCCCCACAACGCTGCGGCTCCAATCATCGATGTACCTTGTCTCCTTTGATCGAACTTTGTAAAACCGCTGTTTATTGGAGAAACGTTAAATGCAAATTGTTTTATACAATGGACTTTTGAACTATGTAATAAATCGTTTCAGATAACCATTGGTGAGTGAGCTCCTGCCTACTTGACGAGGTCCATCATATAAGGTGTCTGTGGTGCAATTCAGTCTTACTTTGTCAACCGGCGTGCTCATCAATACTGTGTTGTATTGGGTAAAGTCGCCAAAATGTACGTATTCACCTGCCCATCTGTTCTTTTAGCAGACAGCACACCGAAGAGATCCATCCGTTTTTCTAACCATACTAATAGTTGGGAACAGCAAGCGCAAACTGTCTTGCTTTTAAACAAGCAAGGCATGTTTTGTTGCAAACAGTTTGGTTGATCTGGCGAACTCTTTTGCATAGACTCTATGATTAATGAATAAGAGAACATCGAAGCAGTTTTGGTAGAAAGTCAGACTGTCTAGTTCGTCTTCTGTTTGCATTTTCAGTTCCAACAGGAGAATATCAGTTGGGACCTGACGATGAAGCATGATAATTTTCTTGATGAATATTATCCTGAAGATTAAAGCTTGAGTTGGATGTATGTATACAGCTAATCAACTACCTGGGATTATTCGTTACGTTATTTCAAATGGTATAGGACAGCAACTTATTTGTCATAGAGTTCTAAGGTCAGTCGGTTAGGTTAGGCTGTCATGAGTTGGACGTGGTTGGCATCGGTCTAAAGGGAACGAGCTGTTAACCTTTGGGAAACCCTATTTGTGAGAAATTTTACTACTATAGTATTTGAGTTCTTCGAACGCAGTAGCCCTCACAAACTGCTTTCAGAATAAGCAGGCCAAATCTCATATTAACAGTCATTGTGCTGCAACTTGGCGTCTCTAACCAACTGACCACATCCGGCTGGTTGTAATGCAACAAACAATGTGGGAATGCAGCAGTGATGAGCAACAGATTGATAAAACAAAGATGAGAAGAAACCTCAATAGGTGAGGACGATAGCCCTCAATCTGAGATGTTCCGCACATGTATCCTCCAATTACAACAACGACACATCAAATGAGTTAAACACCAACAGCAGTGGTCAACGTGAATATTGGTTGCTGCCGGAGTCGTTAAAGGTTTTAAGCTCATGACACAAAATGTGTCCGACAACTCAAGTTCACTTTCTCTCTTGTGATTACTTGAGTTAACGTGATGTGCATGGGGCACGCACTAAGGGATACGCCTAACCTCTCTGAGTGTTTTGTCCATAAACTGTCGCACGTTTCAAAGTGTTCACACAATCAGCTTGTATTAACTCATCTTATGCATGCACTTACATTCCACAGGCCTACTATGCAGCGGCTTAAAAATTTGCACCTTGTGTTATTTCAGATTTATCATCACTCACACTTGATCGCAGTCTTTCCAATGGGATGGATTTTCTAGCCAGCTTTTTTCGAAAAGAAACGCTAAACTCGAGTTTCGCTCTTGTTGCAGCTCGTCGGTAGTTCACATCCTTGGGTAACATTTATATGTCCCCACTTTACCCCCTTGGCGAGCACACAAGTTCACTATGCCACAAGGGTTGCGATAGGTAACACCTTGCTTCTGGCTGTCTACCACGCGCGAATTGAAATGGTCCAATCAAATGGTTTGAAGTTGACACCGCCGTCGCCCATGTGCGAGGTAATTAGCTGTTGCCCTGGTATATTATACAGCATGTGTCTCTGTGCCTGGGTTGGCAATTGGTATGCAAATTCAAGGGGCCTGGCGATGGGAACCAAAATTCCTAATCGTTAGAAAGCGAGAATCAGTTGGTGATAAGGCGAACATCCTTGGGAGATATGCGGATCTGACGCCACGCAAATTTCTGACTAAATTTTTTGGCTGTTTCCAACAAGGCAACTGAAAACGCAATCACTTATGAAAGACCAGATTAGTAAAAGACGAATCATGGATGGAAAATCTGTTGGCGTCAACAACGCCATAGTTAACTGGTTCACTTGCATGTTTCAGAAATTTAGCAAAGGACACTTGGTCTGCTAATGAATGTTGTCATATAAAAATTTGATCTAAACGGTGCTAGTGGTATTAAACGTCCGTTTCTTTACCCCTGTTCTCGCCTAGAGTTTCCGGTTACAAAGGCTTTCCTATGTCAGCATACAGTGCCCACAGCTTGCTTGTTGCACGAGACCGATAACCAGGGCTACATGATCCAACCCGAGGTGTGATAAGCGGATGAGGATCGTCCGGCCGTGTAGTGACAAACTGCACGGGTACAATGCTGTTTTTGGATGTGTCCGAGATATGCAATTAATCGAAGATGTCTGGCCAGAGTGTGCCTGTCCCATTGAGTGTGGGATTAACCCGCTGTGTGAACTTAGAAATGGGACAGACACATACCGGCTGCAAGACGTGCCGGCTGACTGGTCACTGGAGCTAACACCCGTAGACCGTATTGTTCCACAGCATACTCCCATTGTTGAGCGGAAAACAGGCGAACGTTGGACTGATCTTGGGGATCCTTCACAGCAGCAGGTGAACACTCTTAAAACTAGTCTGAATCCAGACGCTCATCGCAAACAGCTTTCCTAAAAATAGGAGAACACGGTTTGATAACGAAAGTGCAAAACTGTGCGCGACTTAGAAGGTTTGCAACACAGATATGCTATCTCAGTACATAACTCATGAACAGAAATCACATGGTTTGGTTGAGGAGATTTTCTGAGCAAACACACGCGAAATCTCAGGACGTCTGACAGGACAATTAAATGTCATGTGATAACCGAAATCGTTGGTAGAACACTTTAAACAGGAAACGCTGCACGCGGAGTTGAGTAATTCATCGGATCAGCAAAGGCTGAGCCATCCAGATTTAGTTGGCAATCGACCACATAAAGCAAGCCGTTGCCGTGTGTGTTGCGGTGGAGAACAATGACTATCGGCACAAACAGAACCTGAAAACTACCTTTTATTTTTGCGATATCGGTCCGGTAACATAAATTGTGCACGGCCAAGGTAACTTCGAGCAAAGTCGTTAGCAAGGACCTCTGTAGATTGGGCGCTTAAGTTTCTGTAGTGTGTGGCTTGGTTCGCCGATCTCATCCGGTCAAGGCGTGTGCAGTGACACGATTAGTTGTTGGTACGCTTTGTTGTGAGTTCAATTGGCCACTATCTGGGGCTGTGTGGGTATATATACGACTGTAATGCACGCGAATTATCATATGCGGATTTGTGGGGTTGCTGTTGCCAAACAGTGCGATCGGTAAGTGACATTCACTGCATCTCTCAGGTTCATCAAATTAACTGTTTTTACACAAACAACAGCTCAGTTATGTGCTGACGTAGGCTTTGGTGCAACCCGGCGGTAACATGGTACGCGGTTGACAGGGATGGAGGATGGGTCGGCGAGTTTGGAAGGTGATAAATCTATGTTTTGTGCAAGTGTAGTGCATCTTGACGGGAGTTAGGTGGGAGTTGTTGATTTCATATTGATTGATTACATGCCACAGACAATTGATGGCACTAGGTCTGAGTGTGTTAGTCTGGTAGGCTGGGAAGGGTCTTTAGGTTGGAATGTGATAGGCTGTGATTCAAATTGTGGGTGAGGGTTCGTATTCTGATATGAAAGGTGTGATGATGCAGGTTAGTTGCTTTCTTATCGTGATCGTGGAAAAAAACAACGAGAGGTGAGCATAATGGATTCTGCCCATTGTTCACTACTAATCACTGTATCTGTAGAGATGTGATTCAGAGAAACGATGTGACTGTGCTCCATACACAGTACAAGTAGGTGTTTTCTGGATAGTTCGTGTAGGTGTGGGTGGAGGAAGGATGGTTTTCACCATCTCATCTCACACATGTCAATAGTTTCTCGCAGCTGGACATTGGTTGAGAGGGAACGAACATACACGGGGCCCATGTTTATTAGTGATTTCGATATGGTCTAACTCGTCCATAGACCCAGCTATGTCTCTAACTTGTCGTGGCCTCCTTAATCCATGTTACGGAATACATGCATAGCCGGACGTTTTAGTCTAAACATGTCGTGCTAAATATACCGAACTTGTCGCGTATAGAGTTAGCAAGCAAGAAGAAAAAAACAGCACAGCAATTAGTATATATTGAGTAACCTCTACACGGGATTACTGCGGTGGTGTGGACAACCAACGACTTGTTTCTTTGTTGAACCAGACTCACAACACCGCCAAATTGTAGGTCCTTAATCAGCCATACAAGTTGCCTCTGCTACATTCAAGGGAGATTAACCTACTGATGCCAAATCATACTACGTCTAACATTTCCCATATAAATGAGCAGAAAGTTATTTGGGCCAAACCGGTTAATCTTTGATTTCAATAAAGTCGGACAATGTATTCAAGAGAATTCACAAACAAATCCCACGTTAGCAATCATACGCCTCTAGGTTCGACAATCGGACGACACATCCTGTCAGTTAATCGTAAAGTTGACCAATGCCTGCATTAGAATACTGGAACATCGCGATAAACTGGTTCAGATATACGTTGTGTTCGAAAGTAATTATTTGTGAATCTTAGACTGTTGTGAACTTCACCTGCAATGAGTGTCATTCAGATCACATTGTTTGATGTTCATTTATCTGTGTATTTATCCCCAAAATGTTGTGGACGTTAGGTCGTAAGATTTCGTGTTATTCGTTGTGTTTTACTGACGAGCCAATACGAAGTGGCGGTGTTCGTCTTCCATCTGCTTTGGTCAGACTCACTTTGGTCGCATCCGTAAGCTCCACTGTTCGCATGGATGCGTCCGCTTCCAGACAGTTCTGCCAGTAATTCGTCTTGTGTAGCATAGGTGGGCAATACCGATTCTAATACCCACCTCCCAGATAAAATGTAAGTCATCTGAGGTTGACGCAGTCAATTTTTGTTAATACCAAGATGCTACTGAACAGGCAGCATTTAATATCACTTTACTATACACGAGATCCACCGTATACGTCAAGAAGCAAATTATGTCTCAGGTTTTCCAGACTACTCACTAGATGTACATGTCTTTGGGCCAGTTATATTAGTATACATATTTATGGTTGCATTCGCACAGCTTTATCGGACTTCCACCAGCAAAATCATCACATTTTGTATTCTTGTCCAATACTAGTTTGCTTTCTTGAGATTGCATATGTTTTACATTAAAAACAATAGTTAACACTACGTTAGGAAGACAGTGTGTCTCCGTTTTACGATTGATGGTCGGTTTTTCTGTACGAGCGCAAGTGAGGTTATCAGAAAATATTTCAGGATTGAAATATGCGAAACTTTTACAGTTAACAATATTTCCGTCGTTTCAATGGTTAAAAATGAAGTCCAACTTCTGTCATAACCTTTTTCCAAAGTGAACATATTTTATTCAGTTGATCCTTTCGTTAAAATAACAGTACTTTTCATTGGTCCCGATTGTGTCTATCATCACAATTAAGACATCCGCAATGTAGCAAGTTGCTGGCTGCCCGATGGATGTGAGGAGGTGGAGTCCAAATTGTCTGGTGGCCTTGTTTACTTCAGCCCTGGACTCGGAACCACACATGCGCAAACTGCATTCATGCACGTGCACACACTTGCTGGACATGTGGGGTAGATTAATGATATCGTCCATGTTTTAATTGGCTTGTGCGACCCGATGACTTGCGGACAACGAACTTGGTTGTCATATGAACAACGAAGTAATCTAATGATGGGCTAGACACGCGCCTCGAGGTGGGGGCTAGTTGGCTGCTCGAAGTCGTGGCGATAACTGCGAGGTAAACAAGATAACAGAAGCATCACAACACGACACTTCGTTATCATATACACTTGCCCTGTGCATACCTGATGAGCACCTACTCTCGCGCGTTGATTAGACATTCGATGTCTAGCTTACGATCACTTCCATCTCACTGGTTGTACTGTTCCTATTCACGCTGAACCGAAGTGCTTCAGTCAAAATGTAGTGATAAAAGATTTTCTGCCTGACTGATACGATAACAAAATAGTAACTGCGCCAGATGACCCGAAGAAGTGTTGCAGACTGTTCGCCATGGTGAGAGACAGTCGAATAAACTGCTACAAGCACATACAGACGCCCGATGATTATCGGCCAGTTAGTGTTTTAAGGAGAGGTGGAAACTCGTTTGCTACTAAGCACTGTGTTCAGACCAGTACGATAGGAGCTTTTGCTGGCTATTGTGACGGATCGTATGAGCCGGTCCAAGGTTTGTCCTTAGACTGCCCAGCAGTTTGAGCATGTTACGAATTGTGAAATCCCACCAAAGCAAGCATCCGTTTACATTTGTATTTGAATGGGAAACTAGTGGAAACTCATGTTCGGTGAACACACGAGTGAAATAGATTTCGCATTTTCTGTGATCTGAAGGTTGACGGGAGGTACTTGATGCAGCAGCGGATTCTTTAACTTGCCTGATAGCAATGGGATTTGCGGGTTCCTGCACTGCAGCCTTCCCAACGGTTAATAAACTCCACTCTGGGCGAGCTGGAAATCTTGCACAGGCAATGAGGAGAAGGCCTCGGACTAGTTGTTGTAGGTAATGTATTGCCATTACGAAAATTTATAGTTAAATTAGTACTAAAGAAATCAGAATATGCCATCGACTAACACCAGTACACATGTAACGTCACAAGCTGTAATCTCATTGATCTGAGCCAACAATGGACTTGACGGGTGGCGGAAAATATATCTTTCGCCAATCTAGCCAAGATTGTCTGCCGTAGGATTTGGCTTGGTTCGCAGATAGGTTTTCCTGCGTGTTGAAGTTTGGATAGACTTTAAATTCAGCAGGTTTTATTCACAGGAACCCAGCACGCGTTCAGTATTATAACAAGCCTTGGTAGCCACTTGGTGATCAGCATGCTTAACACGTATGGCACAAAATATTTATCTGTAGAGGACAATAGGGGTTCTGGAAGATATATGTCAAATCGGCGCCTTGAACGCATGAATCCGTAACATGGAAAATTTGGACACGTGATTTATTCGGAAGAACTTCCTTGTGCTCTGATGGACTGATGTGCTGATACCGGTTGACAACTGTATATTCAGTATATATTCGTATGCTGCTAATCAATGTTTGTTGGGTGAGAGGAGGCTAATAAGTACATATATGTTATAAATGTCCGGTGTATGCAGGAGAACATTCTGTGGACCTTGTCACTCGCAATTGGTGGAAAGCTGTTCTTTCTAAAATACCGAATTGGCAAAACCGTACCACTAATATAAACACTTCTCCGAATTATTAACACTATGTTTTTCTTCATTCATCACGTGAGTTACTGTTGAACTGGCAATCAGAACTAGAAGGGCTAACTGCTCTAGTCTGTTAGATTTATGGGACGGGTGTGCACGTTCTACGGATTTCGGATTTCCAAGGTTGAATATTTGTAGTAAGACTAAACCCCACTCCCCGCCGGTTACTCTTACCTGATTCACAGTTGCCTGATATCCAAGGTTTCTTATAACCCTCAATGTAAATTAAAATGATATCCTGTCGCCGTTTAACAGTGCTGACGTAACTGTGACAGACTGGCATCCACAACATTAACTAGTAGCCACATTTCGAGTGAACAATTTTAACAGATTTATATTCATTGTCGATGTATCTAAGAAATCGTTGTATGTAACTTAATTACATACTGGTGATACCACTAGAGAAACCATATTCTGCGCATTCCGCTCTTGTCTTATCGTGGTTGCTTTTCACTTGGGTCATGTTCTTTTTTTGATGGGTTGACTAGGCGTGAGAATAATATCAGACGGACAACTGCCTGAGGTACTCCAGATGTGGACAACGGCTGAACACTTTTAACGAAATTTGACTACCTAGCGATCGTGGTTGGAAGTATATTTTCTAGTCATTGTGATGTTGAAAGGTTGTTTCAAGCCAAACACTTCAATACGGTGAGATAGATCGGGCTTGACATACGCTGGGTTCACTTTTGAATATGTAACAGACTATCATGACGTCAGATAACATCCGTTTGAATGGTTGTAAGACCCGGCTTTGCTTTCCTAGGGACTGTTTGAAATATAACGTTTGATTTAGTCAAGGTAATTTTGGAAGTTCTACCATTCAGCCATAATTGATATTTTCACGACTGCAGCAGAGGTTCATGTAATATGTGCACAGCTCTGGTTTGCTTTACACTTGACCCACTAGTGCCGACCGACTCTCTCGTTTGGTGATTGTTCCGAAGAAATTTTACAATGTCACTCCATTTATCTCCAGACTATCGCATCAGATGTCAGACAGTGTTCAGCATAGCTTGGCTGCACAAAGTTAGTTAAAATTTTAAAAAAATACTGTATAGCGAACAAGCTCGTTTTCAGTTATTCATCATCAGGCTAAATACATCACATTTATATCACAAATTTTACAGGGGAATCATTAAAGGGGTAAACGGGGAACGGGTGGATTAATGAGGTCAGTCAGTTCAATGTCACGCTGCAATCATTCTGTCCACAGCTGAAGCTATTGGAATTCGCCTGTACAACCCACCCCTGTGCGCCCAGAAACGTTTTGTTCAGGCTTTGGATCTGCCATGGCCAACCCCACACCCTGTTAGCCTGTCAAGACCCACGGTTCAAGTGGGTACTTGATTGCAGCGTGACATTGAACTGACTGACCTCATTAACCACCCGTTCCCCGTTTACCCCTTTAATGATTCCCCTGTAAAATTTGTGATATAAATGTGATGTATTTAGCCTGATGATGAATCACTGAAAACGAGCTTGTTCGCTATACAGTATTTTCATGACTACACTGGGAATTTTCGCGCGATTAGTTAAAATTGTTATAAAATTCGATTTGGTTACCATTCATCGCAGTGAGATCGATGGGTACAAATGTGTATGTGTGCACGCGAAAGTGACTCATTTAATCGGAAATAACTAGTGAACGGCGTGTGTGGTCGTTTAGGTCTATCAGTTATACGATCGGGCCACAGATTTTCTCAGACGTCCAACTGAAATAATTCTAACACAGTAGCACACAGTTGCATTGATATGCATATTGTTCCCGAACTGCACTGATAGTTCGTGTGACGTTTCCTGGAAAATAATTTCGCTCCACATCATTTTGTGATGTTATCATTAAACTGAATAAGATTTCGAATTCCGGTAGCAACCTGTTAGAAACGACGTCGAAACACTATGATAATCTTCAACATGTATGGTTTATGGATCGCCAAATTAAAGGACGTACACAACTGTTCTAACTGCTAGTTCGTCAAGTTCAAGCACAACCGTGCTGGTTAACACATCAGCAGTCAGCAATACAACAGAGGGAGTAAAGAAGACTAACGGAACTAGTGTTGAATTCCGAACAGATTAGACGACAAACTGGCTGTGGCGAATGGGCTGAATACAGTAATCAGATTGGTTAGGACTACTGAGTCATTTAGCCGTAGTTGTACAATGGTTAGGGCTGGCCATAGTACGCAGCGTACCGAGGCTACGAGGCTACTTAAAAACTATTATCATGTTAACCATAAAAATATCACAGTAGACGTAGCATTTGGTTGTGTGTCTAAGACCGTCTCGTCAAACGTACTGAAGTAAATGATTCCGAACTTTTAACAAACAATATGAACATGCAGAGCAGTAACTGCATGTATCTGGTATTGACTTATCCCTGCCAAATTTACAATAACATGAATCCTTTTTTTACATCAAACGACCCCATGTGTTAATAAAAAATTATGTGTTACCCAGAACCTATGCTGGAGTTGGTGATCTTTGCTAGCCCAAGATCTGACTTTCCACACCCAACCTAATCGTTGGATATAAAATACCCGTTCATGCAACGTCAAATTTGATACTTATTGGTCGACGCGAAGTGCGTGAGTTTAACACACTCAGTGTTCTGTCTATATTTCTTCAAACTTCTGAAGGGAATTGTTTTAGACTTGGAAATATTTTAATGTGATGTTCACTTAACTTGCATTAAGATGAGAGCCTATATTCATACACTTACTGTGCAACGTTTACATTCGTATCGCTCTAAATAAGAAAGGAGATTATAAGGCAAACGATCCTCTGGTAATAGCGTTTGAGCGTGCATTCAGAAATGCGATAAACTGAACACATATGCAGGTTACGCACTTCGGTTTAATTCGGTGGATGACATGTGACACAGTCGGTCGGGTGGGTCACTAGATCCGCGGGTGAATCTTCTGAACTTCCAGCGCGGCTGTGTAAGTCGGCTGGATAAAAGCGGGTGGCTGCATGAGACCTTCAACCACCATACGCATCGGGGAAATGTACGCCCGAATTCCAGGAAATCCTAAATCAAACCCCGTTCGTGACCATTCTGGTTACAATCGAATATTCAGGGTCATCACATAGTGGTGAACCATGATGCATAAACTAATATCGATCCGCCCCATCGAACGGTGTGATTGCGCACATCGTGTGATATCTCATTTCAGTAACTGGTGCATGAAGATTTCAGCCAACCAGCGTCCGAGTTCCAAGGTCAGATCGA
>LOND01002046.1:59212-71580 GCA_014220965.1 Paragonimus kellicotti | reverse complement strand
TACAGTTCCATTCTAATGCGTCGCCTATACCTCACTATTTAAGGGATGGCGTACAGTTTTATTGCCTTAATCAAACGTCTTTTGGGTTCAGCAGTTAAGCGCATGCACGACTTTTTCCACCCCGTAGTTTATGAAGAAACTACCCGCATTCCAACCAGACGGTTGTAGGTACCTAAGCGCCTCCGTCCACTTAGTATTACGCATATAGATATATGGTTAGGCAACCAGAGCGCCAAGTGAACACATTAAATCACCCGGACACAATGAATACAAGGGCAACCTCCAGGGAGCTATTGAAACCCAAACTGGAACAAGTACTTCACATTGCTGCTCCAATAGTCTACTTTCGAATTTGTCCACACAAGGCTGACGGTGATCAGTTTTGTATTGGCTTAGCAACCGTACGATTATCGCTCCTCGTTTTAAAATCTTTTTCACATTTTATCAAATCAATTTGGTTAGTCTGACTAGTTTATTGCTTATAAAAGATAGCGATCACTGAAGTCCTGATCCTTTTCTTCAATCACTGCTAACGTCATGGGCAGTGCTAACCGGTGATCAGTCCTTAATCTTATCTTCTTCGCATTAATTACGAATCACAACATGATTACTAATTTATTTTGACTTGAACTTCAGCGGTTCAAGAACTATATCATCTTAATTCTCCTTTAAGCTGAGTAAATTTCATTTGTATCTTGCCGCGTTTTCTCGTCGCCCAATTGACTGTCTCAGACATGACAGGACCAGCTCAGTATTTATCGTCGCGCCTCAATACCACACCGATGTATGACAATATTTCAAACGTAACAAATGAGATGCGGACAAAATGTGATTGCGCCAGGTATCTTGTGCACCAATGATCAAGTTTACCAGCAAGGAAAAGTGCTTCAGGTCATTCTTATTTGGCAGTTATCATCACTTGGCCCTGCATGGACCACGTCAATGCTTTGATGGTCGCAATTGATTATGCTGCTAAGATAATCTCAACCCCAACACATTTCATTTTAATCGAACTGTTATTGCAACTGGTAGTTAATCCGATTCTTAAGCGGATGGCACTACTAAAAGGTTGACGTTTACCATCCTGTCACAACAATATCCGTTGCCTAAAGGCTTAATGTAAGACGGTAGTACTGATAACCACTAGATGTGCGAGGGGTGCAGCATGATTAACAAAGACATTCATAGAAACAGAGACAATTGCAAAGAAAGCTGAAACTGATTGGAATTGATGGTTAGTTCGGTTCTTCAGCAAAACCCCCCAGGACATGTCGGAGAAATGAAGCGGAAAAATGATGAGCATCCAGTAGCGAACTGTTTGGCCAGTCCATCATAACTCACCGTTGACATATTGTCATATTTAGTCAACCACTCCAGTGTCCGTCCTTATCTCGACCAGCCATAATAATGAAATGCGGTTAATTGCCGCTAGTCTGTTTTTCGTTATAGGGTTTCGTTAGCACAGTAACCAACAGATCCCAACGCCACCCACAGGAGACGGTGTAGCTCTCCTGGACCACACCTCGGTCATCCAAATCGAGAGTGGATTTGCAATGGTTTACCACTACCTACTCAGTCTAGGAGACTGCGATCGTTCGATTACTCTGAGTATTTCAACCCTGCCCTCAGCTGTCACGGCGACCGTCAGACTACTTGGATGGCTACGGTTCTAGCATCCGAAACACGGATTGCCTGATTTGGCTGCTCGAACAACGACAAAGAACGACCGAAACCTATTTCACCCCAAGTGGATCGGCCATGTACACACCGACAGACGACCAGATTGTCAGAGGTGTTGTCCTTGTGTATTCTACGTAGTATGAATAAACATATGCGCCCATTAATCACCGAACATTTGTTAACCCATAATCCCATCAGCCTGATGACTGGGCACATGAGGGCTGGCTTCGTTTACCTTCTGAGCTTGGCTGATCGGCGTCCTCTCACTTCGTAAAAACCAACCAACTGTTGTCTCTGTCATCCTACATATGTACATATTAACCTTGCAAACTCATTCACTTCCGAAACCCACAAGACTCCCTTAGGACATCTTAAATTGACATCGAGACACGCGGAAGTGATATCGATATCACAGATAAATGCGCACAGAATGAACTGTTCACTCTGGCGTCCGCAAAGTCTGACCTTTCCACAGTGAAAGGAAGGTACTGATTCTCACAAAACATGGGAAGCGACATTTTCTACTGCTTGTCTTCCTAGCGAAGCCAGTTGATTGCTCGAAACTGGTCTCAGATAAAGCATTTCGCGCCTTTATTTTAGTTAATTTTAACCAGTAGGCATATGTGTTGTTATCTTACGGCAATGCCGTCACTGTTGGCAAGAACACAATCACTACCGTGGACAACCAGTGACGGCACGTTGGAGTTGATTTTTTCGATCATTGGAAAATGGAGCTGGAAAATGTAGTTAAGACTGGAGTGAATTGCTTAAATCCGTCAGACCTAAGTTTACGAGAAACCTGTATGGAATTTAAACGGCGACATCCAGAGGAAAAGACTTGCACGTCTCTGATACGAAGAGTGAAGATTGGGTTCCTTAAGACAGATTTCGTGAGGAAGGGGTCAAAAACTGCCCGAAAATACGTCACCACAGATGAATGGAGAAGAAGGGTTTTTCCCATTAACGATAGAAACCCCTAGGTTTCTGCACACGCAGGTTATCTGGACAACTCGCGACCATTCGACCCTCGGTTCAGCGGGAGGCCCTAGCTCTCACCCATTCACATTTCATCATGCAGTTGTGCCTCAAGAACATTACTAGGACAAAAGTTTCACGTAGTGTTTTGGTGAAGATAAACAGTCACACCACTAATGTTAAGGTTGGTGGACACAAGTTCGAGCATTTGCCATAACTGTGAAATAGGGGATTTCATGAGGATATGTGACCGCCAAACTCAGGGCCGTGCTAGTTGATTATGAAGGCTATCAAGCTTCTGCCTAAATTCGTTCCTTTTTCTTGTTTGATAATAGGTTATCGGTCGGAGTTAATGAGCAGCAACCGTGTCTTCTAACGCTGCGATTGAGCGGAAATGGTTGGGCTTTAAGATATGAGAACTCGTTAGTGCCTAATATGGAGTGAATGGCCCAGTGATCAACACTGTCGTTCCATGAAGTTATGATTGGATTACAAATCCAGGCCGTGGCAGGCATATGCACTATTTATGAGTTCTAACAAGAGCGTAACTCGAATCTAGCGCCTCTTTTCGAAAGGGACTAACCGAAAAATCTACCTAATTGCGAAAGCTGTGAACAAATGTGAGTGATGTTCAAACTTTATTGTTGCAGAGTACTAGAACTATATACATTCAAGCTTACACTAGGACACTTGTATAGCCTAACAGTAGAAAGGCCGAAATTTGATTCGATTTGAGAATGTAATATGCACCTAATTTATATTTAGTCTCGTAGGCCATGAATACGGAGGTGAATGGGAGGCGAACTATTCGTTTATTCACTCGTTCACTTCATCAACTAGAATGACGAGAAAAGTGTTATATTTAGCCACTTCCATTTGTCAAAATTCCAACCTATTCCATAAACGCAAATGTGGTTGCTGCTTGTACATGACCTCTTCATGTCTGCGATGGTTTATTCCAGCTAATTTCTTTGGTACCTAAACAGACGATAGTTTCTGACATAACCATCATTCACAAGAACGGTAGGTGGCCGATGACTGCCTATTTAATTCGCCATGTTCTTCCAAACGATTGTAAAGGGTTGCTGTTCACTGTCCAATCAGGCGCATTTTATCCTGCTTAGCATCAGGTTTGCTAATCTAGCAAGCATGGGCACAAGCGAGACGCCTTTTGTTCTGATAAACGGTTTAATCGTTCTCTCTCTGATAACTGAAGTTTGTTTATTTCTCAGCGAGGACGCTTCGAGATGATTGGCCAAGCAGCGGTTGGTGACACACGTATCAATGGCTCAAACGATACTGGCGTTGTTGATTGTCATTTCAATTGTCCCGGTGCTTGCCAGGACGATCCGGTTACAAGAGCATGCCCATGTCAGCACCCGATACTCACTGTCTCGTGTCGCCCCGTCGACTGATCTAGTGCTCAAGATTACGAATAGGGGACATTTGCCCCCCACCACTCCGAGTGCACTAGGTTGTTAAGAATAACATGGCCGACTTAAATGTAATGAACCCACACAGGTCTATGGCTGTTTTTCATTATGCGCGTGAATTGCAGCAAACCGAGGTTACGGATGTGCTTGTCTCACTGTGTGTGTAGACTAACCGATCGTGCAAACGTAACAATGAGACAAATACAAGCCTGTCGCAGAACACGTCGGTAGATTGGCAGCTGAAGCTTCCACCAGTGGGACATGGCAATCCGCAGCATGCGTCCAGTGTTTGGCGGACTATAGATAAACAGTGGGCCTGGTATCTATAATTCGTTACAGCAGCTGACGATGGCTCCTTCAAGACTGATCTGAACCCTATCTTTGATATAGAACGACACGGCTCGATAACAAGGTCACAAACCGTGAAATGCCTCATGCGAATTAGAACCTTTGTGACAAAGACCTGCATTAGGTAATTCCTATGTTAAGCCACAACGTACCAAAAGCAAAAGAGATATAAGTCTGGCAACGTTTCAACCCTCTGGAAGAGCCTCTAGCAAACGATTCAGGACGGGAAACTAACCATACACAAGCTTCGCAGGAGGTAATTACAAACAGAACGCGTTGGCATGCTGGACATGCAAAGTGGATAACATATTTTCTGACATCCATTCTGTTTACCGTTCGGGAGTAATAACAAATGGGTACCTCCGTGACACAAGTCACGAACAACGCGACAAAATGTGTTGTACAGACCTCGTATGCTTGCTAGGTAAACCCTCCCGCTTGGAATCTGTTGAAGCGTTTCGGATGCTACTTCTTATTATCGAGTGCTTATTATCTGGTCTTTCATGTAGTCATGCTGAAACCAGACGATTGATTCGAATGTTGCTACGTGATGCTCTAACACCCTAACTGCGCAAAATACGACAAAGATCTTTGTATGTCCGTTGTAGAGGTTTTCGGAGCTTATCAAGAATAAGTTCAGCACGGCGAAAGCTATTTTACTGGCATGCATAAACGTACCGCTTAGGGATTTGTTTTTCCTTTGACGCTTTTGCCAACATCTCGCTATCTACGGACTGGGTGATCGGTATCGGGTTGCAGTTGGTAATACATCGTGGATTCTTACAATCTTTGTCTTACTGTTACTGTAATAACTACATCCGGACTCCGTCACAACGAGACTGGACCTTGACGTGGTGTGACGGCTTGCGCATCTCGATGACCTATTGGGCTAAACTGGACGGTGTGGCCACCACACCGATAGAGTCACTCATACCAGGCAGGCCAATGGGTAGAGGTCTGACAAACCAGTCTCCTGGTCCTCCAGGTTGGGTTGGAAGAAGGTTGGCATCTTTTTCCGGAAAAAGTACCAGTTCTGGTACATTGCCACCCAACCGCTGCCTTGCGGTACAGGCTTTTGAGCCAAAGGCTTTGGTTGAGAACCCTAATCGTTCTCCTGTCTAGGTCTGGGCGTCCTGGCAGTATCTCAGCCCACACACAACCATGAATACTCACAACGTTGTCAATTCCATACTGCATCGGCCGTCTCGCAGTATGAAACCGTATCACCCTGTCTGCTGCATACAGCAGGGTGGATAGGCGAAAACATGCTACTGCTGACCTCATCCCTACTGTCCTGTCAAATTTAGTCCTCAGGTCCCTCCCGAATCCCATTACTGGGGATTACTCTGAAGATCCCACAGTAGACGTGGGTAGTCATAATAACACTGTGCCGGCAAGTTCCATTTTACCATTCGCCATCCTACCACTCAGCCTCAGGCCTCCCTCGTCCCTTGCTTAGACCTAGAATGCGAATTAATATAGGTGCTTTCAACGTTCGCACGCCAAAACAGATAGGTCAACAGGCCGCTCTCGCACGAACGTTAGACTCGTTGCATGTCGATGTCTGTTGTATTTCGGAGACTAGAATCCAGGACAGTAGTCAACGTATGGAACTAACAGCACCCGCATTGTCTACCCGATACTGGTTATACACTTCGGGTGACTCCACGGCTGCCGCTACAGGTCAAGCTGGAGTAGGTGTAGTTCTCGGCGCGACAGCTGCAGTCACATTGGTAGATTTGGTTCCTGTTAACAACAAACTTTGTGTCGTCCCCTTGATTAGGTCTACTAAGATTAGCTATGGACTCAAAACATTCTGGAATCTTTTCACTGCGTTTGCTTACGCTTCAACTGACCATAGTGCCAAAGGCGTCAAGGACGCTTTTTGTTCAGATCTGGCATCGCTTCTTCGATCGATACATGGTTCTGATATAGTGTTCTGGCCGGAGATATGAACGCCCAGGTCGGCCGCCTTGGTGAGGCCGAGTCTCGTTTAGGTGGCAGGTTTGGGATAGCATCACATCGCTCGGATAATGGCGGGCGACTGTTGCAGCTGTGCGCTGAGCATAAGCTATTTTTAGCCAGCACTAGTTTTAGGCATCGTGCACGTCATTGTTATACTTGGCGCCCTCCTTCTCCGAATCAGGCCTGGTCTCAGATAGACCACATAGCCGTTAGTTATAGGTGGCGTAGGTTCCATTCAGGACTGTCGTTCTTGGTAGATAATATACTCGGATTCAACGTTGGTACGTTGTCGTTTTGTTCTTACTTTTGCTGGGCAACGACCCCACCGACAGCAACGATTAGCTGTTGAGAAACTGGCTTTACCATCGGTAAAGCATAATTACCAAACCAGCTTAGAAAGCTGTCTTAGCAGTTCTCCTTCAGGAGATTCTAATAGTTGCTGGGCACGAAATATCGCAGGTACAATAGCATGTGACATGAGGTCTCATGGACTGTACAAAGACTGCATCTCAAAGAAATATCTGGAGTTGTTAGAAACTAGGTTGAACTTTCGTTCTGGTAGTTTACATCACAAGTTTAAGAGAGATATTCGTGATAAACTGAAATGTAGCTTAAACACTGATCGTGAGGCTTGGTTGATGGGAAAAGTTGAGGAAATTGGGACCGTTTCGCTTCAGGGAACATCGGCAGACTCTTCAAGCTTATCCGTGCTACCGGTCCAAGACGATCGTCTGTCAGTGAAGCTATCAGCGAGGCAGATGGCACACTCATCCGTAATAGGTTCGGGAGGTTAGAATGCTGAGTGGAGCATTTTCAGGGTCAATTTAGCTGGTCTGCTTCTTTTACTGCGCTGCCGTCACAAGCTTGCAATGTAAGACCCTGGTCGTTGGATTTAGAACCACTCACACAAAACTGAGATCTGCAATTGCACCTCGGCTCTCAACCGTAATAGGGATGCTAGCTCTGATGACCTCGTGCTGGTACTCGTCAAAGAAAGTGGGAGGGCATTTTTAGAAGCCTCAACTCAGTTTTTTCAACTTCTGTGGACGACGGAGATCATTCCTTCGTCGATAATATTTTCCCATATTCAAGAAAGGAATCCGGGGCTCTTGCGAAAACCATAGAGGAATTAGTTTGACCCCAGTCATTACTAGGGTTCTGGCATCCATTATACTTCGTCGACTCACTGCAGTTCGGGAGGCAAACATTAGGGAAGAACAGGTAGGGTTTCGCCCTGGGCAGGGTTGTATTGATCAAATTCCTTACTGTTCGCCTAAACGTGGAGCAACATCATGTATACCGCCGGCCAACAGTTCCCGTACTTCTCGACTATAAAGGCGCCTAAGCGAGAGGGTCTACTGACCAAGTATGTGAACATACTGTCGGCGCTTTATTCCCATACTTCAGCTCAGGTTAGGGTTTACGGTGAACTGTCTGACAGTTTCAGCACCAGGAGCGGCGTACGTCAAAGTTGTTCCCTTACATCGTTTTTTGATTCTGTGATAGGTGATATAATGGAGGATTGTCTCCGGAGTTCCAACTTCATTTCAGACAGAGTCCGTTGGAACTCCTCCACCCTACTCCCCATAGAAGAAATAGAAGGACATACGGTGCTAAGAAGAGCTCCGCATTTGCAGTCGCAGGTTTTCTGCGTCGCCCCTTTTCGCGGTGCGTGCGTGACTAGTCGTCGGCAAAACTGCGCATTGACTGTCGTCAAACCTGCAGCTCATGCAGATAAAATGAAGAGCTGAAGAGGCAAGCTGCTTGTACTGGTCTTCGTTGAGGCCAGTGCATTTAAAGTGATACCACTTCTGGCACTTGGAGCACTGCATACCGTTCTGTACGGACATCTTGCACCCGTACCGGCCGCAAATGCTTACCGCCTCAGTCGGGGTTTGTTGAGTCCCAGCACTGCTAGATCTAGCTCGAGTCATTGTCAGTAAAAACAATATAAACGGATACAGTATAAAACGGATACGAATATAAACCCAAAAATTCAATATTTAATGAATTGGTATGTTATTCGGTAACGAATAACAGTAATCGTATATAACTTTTTGATGCGCAGGGCACCAATAGGACAAAAAATATAGTCAGACAATGACAGCGAGAAAATTTGAATCAAATTTCGAGTTACCCGCGTTCGGAAAAAAATAAGGGTGGCGTGTCAGATGTTCTTCTGGTGATCCAGTTATCTCATGACAGATAATTGATTCACAGTGCAATTCTACACAGCCCCCTGTCTAGCAGCCCATACAACCGAGACCTCCCACCAATTCGCTTCGAAAAGTTGGAGGATAATTCCAGAATCCGTCCTTTAACATCACCTACATCCACAGGTACAGACGAACGTCTGGATTACATTGTCCAAACGGTGCGCCAACTTAGCATTAGCTTGAAGCGTGTCGAATGCAAGTTGGACTTCTTGACTGCACAGAGTCGGAAGCGGCACGCGGAAGGTGTGGACACTGCAGTTTCCTGTACGGATTTCCGGTTGCCACTGGCATCAGAGGTCGAACTGATGCAGTTAAAAAAAACTGCAGGACAGCGACACACGGGGCAAACTGGTAAATTACCATTATAAATCATATTTATTCTCAGGTGCGCTTGCTGTCAACTTACGGTGGGCGATCCTGTGGCGAAGCGGTTCGTCACATACTGACCAGAGTTATCTCGGCGACTTTCGCACCCAAGTGCAACCTACTTGGAATGCACGGAAAAACTGGGATTGCGAGTAAATCAATCTACCTGGTTATGCGTGGTAACCTATTACTCCTGCCTGTTTGTAATATTGCCTTCCAGATGCCGTTTGTGTGGATGCTAGGTTCGAGAAAATGACAGACACGGAGTACAAAATGGAACCGGTGGATGGTTGTAACATTATTAGAGGCTACGTGTGGTTTCCTATTCGTTTGCTTCATACAATTTTGTTGTATCTGGATTATTAAGGGAGTTACGGAATTTCGAAGATAACCATGAAACTTGTTTTTTTGAGCGGCGGTTTTGCGACCGTTTGACCTATTCTGCAGTATTACTACAAAGGAATATATACCTGAGTCGGTGCGTAAACAATGAGCAAATAGTTTGTTCGTATTTCCGTGAAAAAAAGGAACAAATTGAAGCATAAAAAATGGATAATTTTTGAGATGAATTACCCATTAGGGTAATTCGAGGGTAATTTCGGGTCATTACCCCTAAAATTACCGGATAATTTTGAGAAATTACCTAGGTGGTTTGAGAGGTTTTGCTGGCTTGGTTGTTGTTTAAAATTGTATTTCCCACCTTTATGAATGTGGTTGCTTGTTTTCGAACATGGCTTCAGTTACTGTTAGTGATAATGATTCGGTCGAACAAGATGATTCCACTTGGAACCAAGTAGCACATCTTCATGTACACAATCATCTTAGATTATACTATGCATTTCGATGAATCAAAACGTTGTTGGTGTGGTAGTTTATGACAGCGAATTTTGTATTCTGAAATATATGCCCGAATTCCAGTTCGACGGAGAATGTTTGACAATAACCAAAAGTAGGGTATTTTGCCTTTATCATCAGTTTTTTTCACCCTCAACCCTTCTTTATTCTTGTGTTCCGAAAACGTTGCATCTGCAATTTCACATAATTTGGGTCATGAAAATGGTGAGTTGATGTATCCTTGTTTACGATAGCATCGTTGTTTACACTAGATAAGACAAAATTTTACATTTTACCTAATCGTTTTTTCTGTGAGTCACATTGGTTATCTGAATAATGAGAATGTAGCCCGCATTAACTTTACTTCGTCCATACTGTCGATGAACTTTCCTACTATCAAACACTTGGATACAACCGAAGAAAAAGAAATGTTTGTTCGTTCATTATTCCCACCAAACTGTAACCAAATCGTACGTCCTGTTTTTCTTTCAGTTCCATCAGCTCAAAGTGCAAATCCATTTCAGCTCTCGTACAATTTTTAGGCGATCGTGAAGCGCTCATGGATTTGGAGATTTTCAATGTTCCACTGAACGTATTAGACATCCAGATACTCGATATGTGAGAACTTATTGACTATGTTTACGGATGTTTCCATGCAGAAATGATGTTATATATATGGATGGAGTTGCCATGAAATACTTACACATTTTTAATGCAAAATATTTTGGTAATAACGTATTTGGCGGCAGACGAAGTTCTGCCAGAGTCAATAACGAAATCAGTATTTTCAGTAAGTAGATGTGTTTTTAACATCAGAATTTTTCAACGTCTGTCTCACGAAACTCGGTCGAATTACACTTGAACAGTGGATGAGAAGCCCTCTGCAAGACGTCGAAAAGATTAACCAAAGATTAAACGCCACAGAATTTTTGTTGAAAACAGCAAATGGAACGCTTTTAAGATCAATTCGATCCACATTGAGGAAGGTTGAAAACATACCGGTATGCACCACTTCTATTTCCTAACTAGCTTATCAACATTCATTGTTTTTATTTTCTCGATGCATCAACTCTATAAGGACAAAAACATTTCACGGCAAATTCAATTTTCCTAACTTAAGAAGTTTCTGAACACTCCGTTGTCATATATATACATACATGACTTTGGAGTGTTCGGAAACTGTATATGTGTATACATATACGTATACGCACATATAGCTCAACATCGTCGTCATCATGGACAGCCACATATGGATGGTTCTCACTTGTGCTCAAGTATCACCCAATCAAGCAGAATAAAGTTAGCTCTGCTCAGTAAAAACGCGGGAAATCGGAAGATACTTGAATATCAAGAACAGTTACGACTATATCCAGGGTGAATACACCTTGCAAACAAACAAATAAGCTATAAGCAAAAGTAAGACATCAACACGACAGCATCCTTACGACTTTCATTGTCCTGCGTCATTAAGTGCACCTACTTCACAGACAGCTCGGTTGAATAACCACAAAATTCATGCCGATGAGTCCGACTTGCCGCCATCTGACCCAGCGTCTTCAGCAGCGGACTCTGCGAGTCGCGAGGTCCCCAAACCAGCATACGAACCCGATCTACATCGGCCAACCCGTTAGTGAAAGCCTTCAGTTCTGTACAATAGGACATCATGTCTCCATCCTGAACCCTGAACAAATCGGCAAATAGTGCTTGGTGTAGCAGACAACCAATTGGCCTTCTTATTGCTGGCTCAGCCATCTAGTTTTGGGCAAACTCGAAAACTGAACGTGAGAACTCGCTCGAGAGGCACTATCAAATACCCGCCTCTTAACCTTATTGTTGCTTGTCCGTTGGTGTCACTCGATACTAAGATCAAACGCAGCACACGGTGGTCAAATACCTGAAGACGATCCACATCTTCTGCCCTAAATGACCAAGTTTCGCTGCCGTGAGGTAACACATTCCTTATTGACATCCTATGTACGCGACCCTTTAAGCATTGGAGAGATTCCTCTCTGTCTCGGTTTGGCGAGTGCCGCTCTAGTCATATAGATACGCACTTCTGTCCCGTTCCCAACACCTCCGCCGCCGTTAATAAAACTTACTAAATATACAAATTGATCAAAAACTTCCATAACTTCCACATCAAATAATAAGTCTACATGATCACAACAAACTTGCAAAATAACTTTAAAATTTAAGGCTTCAAAGAGCATTCGGAACTACTTGGCGGAGTGCAAAATAACGGCTAACAGCAACAGTTTATCGCCAGCATAATCACGATCAGGCAGTCTTTCACCAAGTAGGAGATTCACGACGGTATCTTGTGACCGCCGGAGACAATCCTCCATTATATCACCTATCACAGAATAAAAAAAAACGATGTAATGGAACAACCTTGACGTATGCCGATCCTGGTGCTGAAACTGTCAGACAGTTTGTCGTAATTCTTAGCCTGAGATAAATTATGGGAATGAAGCGCCGACAGTAAGTTCACATACTTGGTCGGTAGACCCCTGCGCTTAGGCGCCTTTATAGTCGAGAAGTACGGGAATTG